>JAJMIH010000061.1:0-75376 GCA_030575175.1 Sugiyamaella novakii
GTAGTGGAGGGACGAGTGGTAGACCTAGACTTAATCATTTGTCTCGTTCAAGTAGTGCAATTGCTACAGTTCGATCACCAAGTAATCAAAGTGTATCTACTAATGGAGGATTTCAACCTGGTTCAATAGCATTTTCTCCGGATATATATGAAGGAGGAGGTGATAATCCTATTTTTGGTGTTCCTTTGAAACAATCAGTTGATTATGCTTGGGTACCAATTAGTTTAACAGATCCTGAAACTGGTGAATCTTTTAAATATGGACATATTCCAATAGTAGTAGCTAAGTGTGGCCGTTATTTAAAGAAAAATGCTACTGGAGTTGAAGGAATTTTTAGATTAAGTGGTTCAGCAAGAAGAATTAAGGAGTTACAGGTGATTTTCAGTACACCAAAAAGATACGGAAAAGATTTAGATTGGACTGGATTTAATGTTCATGATGCTGCTAATGTTCTTAGACGGTATTTGAATAATTTACCTGAACCAATAGTTCCATTAAGATATTATGAACAATTTCGTGATCCATTAAGAGAATATCCGAGAGTGGTGGCGTATTTAAATCAACAAAGTGCTGCTACGTCTGCTGCTTTAGGAGCTGGTGCTTCTGGATTATCATTATCTCCTGGATATAAAAAAGAACAACGAGATGATAGTGGATCGATAATTGGATCGGTTACAAAGTCTGTAGGTGATGAGGGAGCGGGAGGAACAGGAGTGGCCATTCCAGGATCAACTCCACCATTAGAACCAGAAATCGATACTACTAGTCCAACCAATCAAATTCCAGAAATTTCAACTCAACTTCACAACGATATTAATGCTGCAGTTGATAGATATCAACATCTAATCTCAATTCTACCCCCTTTAAACCGTCAATTATTAATGTATATTTTAGATTTATTATCAGTATTTGCTGCTAAAGCTGAAGAAAATCTTATGCCTGCTGCAAATTTAGCTGCCATTTTTCAACCAAGTATACTTTCACATCCAAATCATGACATGTCACCTCAGGAATATCATCTTTCCAGATCAGCAATTGAATTTTTAGTACAGCATAGTAATAAGTTTTTAACTCATGTTGAGAATGAAGCAATTCGACAACATCAAGAGGAGAAAAAAGGAAATTTTAACCGTGAGAAACAGGGGGAATCTAATGGGGATGGTAAGACGAATCCTAATGATATTACCATCCCCAGTCGAATTTCTTCTACAAGTTCAAACCCATCATATCGCCAACCAGAATCATCAGAGAATGGTCAAAAATTAGTCGTTCATAGAAGAAGACATAGTAAAAGTTTCAGTAGTGTTATAGGATCTACGAAAGCATCAGTACCCAATCAAATACAAAGAGTGCCGGTTCAAGAGTCAAAATCAGAATCTACTCATCCTATTCCCTATCAAAGACAATCTTCTGATGATTCTAATAATGGATTTTTAACAACAATTAAAAGAACAGTTAGTATGACTAGAAGACCATCATCACAAAGAAGATCAATATCTGGTTCTTCTACTTCTTCAGCTGCCAGATTAAGGTCTGGTAGTGGTGCATCAAGAAACCTACCAAATCCGACAACCACACCTACAAATCCAAATCATTTTTCATCCAAATCACCAAATGCTTCACAAACTCATATATCTCCAATACCTACTAAACATAATGTTCCAGAAATCATTGCTACTCCACCACCTACTCAATTCGAAGCTTCATCCTCATCTATTGGTACTGATGAGATTCATCACTCTTCATTTGATCCATCTATTAGTCCTAGTGAATCTAAAAAAGGATTATCAAATTTATTCTCACGTAAATCAAAATCATCAAATAGAGGTAGTGTTGATGATGGAACATTAAATCGTCCAGATACAAACATATCTAATCAATCAATAGATCAAGCTATGGTAATGTTAGCTGGAGAACATTTATCAAGTGGAGCATTAGTTGCTCCTCAGCAACCATTTCTTCATCACAACAATCATTCCAATAGTTCCCTTGGACAATCGTCCACTACAAGTGGTGGAGGAGGTGGTGATTCGGACTATGATGGAACCAATACCAATCCAAGAACCAATGAAGATGGTTCTCCTACTAGGAAAACCAAATCTAAATGGAGGAGGTCTTTAATGATGTTTAATATGTCTGGAACTGGTGATTCATTTCATGATTTATCGAATAGTAGTACTACTGCTTCCAGTTATGGTCAAGTTCCTGATCTTCAAACTGGTGATAATTTATCACCAACTAGTTCAACTTTAAGGTCACAAAGTCCTAGTCGATGGTTTAAAAAGAAGGCTAATAACCGAGGTAGAAGTAGTAGTAGGGATCGTAATGAAGGGGCTGCTTTAGCAGCTACGGCCGGTACCTCTACGACCAACCATAAACAACCCACACCACCACCACCGTAGAAATCTAGATGGATGGTTGTTAATGCACTGAACTATAAATTGGCATTTTATTATTTTACTAAAATCATATTACTGCTATAACTATCACTACCACTATCACTATCATTATGTAAACACTTAAATAGCCCTTGAATGATGTAATGACAATTATTTTTTGATTTGTATGACGATGATAATCGTTTCCAATATGGTGTGATGGCTAGGACAGGACGCTATCTCGAATCTGCATTGTATAGACAAACCTTTATAAGAATATTATGCTTATTTACGCGCAGGCAATCCGGTCTATACGGACGACCCCACGTTCATTATCGATCTATCATATTCATCCTACTCCCTATCGTGCTATCATATGTTCACTTAATTTAGCTCCTCCATGAGTTAAATAACTGCCATTATGAGTCAATTATCTACTGAATTCAGTGCCGTTTCGATCGTAAACAATCATGTCTTCAGTTGGGTTTTCATTGTAGATTGGATCTTGGCTTTGGCCTTGACAATCTTCATGATCTTCTATTTTAATCGATTGGTAGGTTGGACTGTTTCTTTTCTAGTTCGCTGGTATCTTTGGAGATCACATCATGCTCAATTAGAAATCCAATCTTTACAAATATCGTTATTAGGAGGTCGAATATTTTTTAAAAATCTGTCATATGTTGGTACAAATGAAGCAATCTGTATACTTCAAGGCAGTTTTACTTGGAGATATTGGTTATTTCATACTAGAGATTCATTATTACACAGAAAACTATTTAATACCGGTAAAAATGATCAACAAAAGGAAAAGAAAGCTGATGGTACTGAAAGTGGTAGTAGTAGCGGTATTAGTGGAGCTACTGAGACTAATATTGTACCTGAAGAAACCAACAAACGCCATCCATCAAACCATAAACGTCCTGCAAGACTTGTTTTTGATGTTACTGGTGTAGAATGGTTTGTATTTAATCGAACTCCTGCTTATGATGCACTCCTCGACCTTTATAAAGGAAAGGACCATAATAGTAGTGCGAGTGATAGTATCGAAAATATTAGAACCTCCTCTTCAACTGCATCTTCTGATAGCTCTTCTACAAATGATTTCTCCCTATTAGATTCAATGTTTCTTCGCTTTTTACCTATCGAAGTTCGTTGTCATAATAAAGGTGCTATGGTAATAGGTAACCGTGATACACCATCCCTTCTCATTCTTCATTTTGCATCTGGTGTATGCTCGGTCGATGCTACCCCTTCGAATTCTCTCCTTGACAAGTATAAAGTCATTTTCAAGATAAATATGATTAAACCAATCCTTGAAATGCGTGCTAATATTGATTATAAAGGTCCTGATACAGTAGGATTTTCCCCAGTATCTCCATTATCAATTCTCAAATTACTTAGTTGGCAATCTCTTATCTCAGTTCTAGATCGAATTAAACGATTTTTTACAAGAAAAGGAAAAAATAAACAAAAAAAACAAACAAAGGGTAGAGCCAAAAGCCGTTCAAGTTCACGAGGCCGTACTACCGCTCATAAGCCTTCTTTTGCTGAAGGAATAGGTCGATTAATGTCTCAAAGAAGTCGAAGTAATATGACAACAACTTCTACTACAACATCTTCGTCAAATGATGATTATTATTATGGCGAAAATAACGATAGAGATGAAGATGACGAGAAACCATGGAGAGGACTTGCTCGTTATAATATTTATTATGGACAGGATGATCGAACTATATCCGATGATATCCCTCATGACCAGATTGTTGAAGAGTATGGAAAGTATTCAGTGTTATTGGATGCCACAGAGGGAACTATTACTTATTATTATGATGTCCCAGGTAAAGTACCAGAAAATATAATTCCTTCTCCCACCGATATACTAGGAAATGGCCGTATTGAAGGAAATGACTCCGGTGGTGACCCAGGTTGGGGTGTTGATATGAGTTTCACTTCTTGTACCATCCATTATGGACCATGGGCTGACCGCCAAAGAGTCTTTATTCAAAATCTTCTATTCCCCAGATCATTTGTTGATTCTGTCCCTGAACCAGTTCGTATAGAAGGTCAGGATAGAATGGGAATGGAGTTTAAATTATTTATTGAGTTTAACGAAGATGTTATCGTTCGCATACCTACACGAGAACCTAGTAAAAACGCACAATTTTATTCCAGTCTTAAAGAAAGTCCGACTACTAATTCAATGCGTGCGTTTGGATGGATTGAGCTGAAAGCTCGTCATTTATCGACCATATCATTTACTGCCGCCTTAGTAGCTGGTAGCAATGGTTGGGTTAACAACTTTAGAATGGATTTAAATCATCCTGAATTAAGAACAAGTGTTAATCACGGTTTGGTATTTTCAGCCGAACATCATACCATTCAAAGTACAATGACAGCTCCCCTAAAATGGAACGGGTTACAATTATGGAATTTCCAACACAATTCTGAAGGTGTGAAAACTTTTTTTCTAAGAGAGCATGTTTCATTATTAACTGATTTAATCAACGATTTCGCTTCTGGGCCTCCTGTGCCTTACAATCAATTTATACCTTTTCGGTATGAGATACGATGGCATATTTCTGATTATGGGATTTTTCTAAACGTTAACGACAGAAATATTATTAACAATCCTTCTGATTTTGATGATAATACTTTTGTATCTTTTCAAGGGCAAACGATTAATATTGATATTATTTTACCAATGGAGCAAGCGTCTGTTTTAAAGAATCGATTGGATTTTAAAATTCGTGTAAGTAAATCTGAAACCCATCACCTCGTTAATACTAACTCTTTAAGTCACCAACTTTTGACCTTGTAGTCGATGTCCCACCTTGGCATACAATTCGTAATTTCCTAGATGCCCCTGGAACTGGCCGTTGTTATAATTTTGAACTAAGTGGGAGTTATACATACTATTCAGCTGTTAATGAAGGTAATGTTGATACTTTAGTTTTAAATATGAAAGGCGATGATACCTCTTTAATCTGTTATGGGTTTGTATTAAAATATCTCATCAAAATCCGTGAAAATTACTTTGGAGAAAATATTCAGTTCAAGACTCTTGAGGAGTATAATGCTAATCCAGAAGTCCCGGAAGTAGAATTTACTCATTTTAGGGTAAGTATTGAACTATTGAAAATCGTTAATTACCATTCACTAACTTTATTAAGACTGATAATGATATGGACGTTTTGATATTTGCTTACGTAAACAAAGCAGCTGTAATTCTTCCACTTCAAATTTATGGAGCTGAATCCAACATCAGTCTAGAATTTTGTTCATTGGATTTTGACTGTAGATTTACCAATTATTATATGGGTAAGTCCTTTCCACTCTACCCTTCAACATATATTCTAACATTTTAGACTTACAAATGAATGGTTCACCGTTCAAGGGTTATTATGGTACCCATTCTGATCATAGTCTTCTACTTGATTATGCTCATTTGGAAAGAGATGATGAAGAAACTGTTCTATTTGTTGATGGATTAGTTGCTCATGGCCATCGTATGTTTGGTCTCCCTCCAACAGAACCAACTTATTTCTGTAAATGGGATTTCGATATTGGAGATGTCTTAATAACCGCTTCCTTGGAAGTTGCAGAATCCTTTGGTAAGATAGGTAGATGCTTGGCCTATTCTTATGAAGATATGGAAAACTCACTGCTTATACCTGAACCTGTTCTTTATGATGTTACATTTGTAAGCGCCAAAATCTCCAAAATTAAAGCTCTGTTTAGTTCAGAGAAGTACATTCTAGAGTGGATAACTAGTAGCGTTGACTTCAGGTTCAATGATCTTGCAAATGATAGATACTCTGAAAGAATAACCGTTGATATACCCTCTATTTGTGCATCTATTCTAGATCGATTCCCAAATGAGCACAATAACCATTCTATTAAAGCATCGTTTAGAACATCTCTTATTATGAGTAACTTTGCCCAAAAGCGTAATATGGAACTTTGTAGAGAGTATCAACAGGATCACATTAGACTTCATGATTCACCATTTCACAGATGTGCTTTCTTACTCGACTCTAAACGTAGAAACTCACCTGAATATGCGATTGCTGGTGTGCGAGATGGTCCTACTCCAAGTATTCCCATACTTGCTGTCCCACCTCCAATCACAAGGGATACCATACATATTCTGGATCCCAATCTGAATTCAAGCGATATGCATCATCACCATGGTAGTGACGATTCAGCATCCTCTTCAGCGTCGACTATTAGCCGATTTAATGAGTCCTCTTTTTCGTCAGGGGTCAGCACAGCTTCTTCAGATGCGGAATCTACAAGTTCATCAAAATTCCAATCAGCTTCTAAAAGTAATATTACTAACCGTCGTCGTGCAACTCGACAGTCATCGTATGTAATAGATACAGAGAAAGATGTTGTAGATGGCAAATTCTTACCCCCACGAGATTGGAAGCTATTGGAAAAAATATCTGCGGATCTTTTGACTGATAATAATTTTAACTTACAACCAACATCAAACTATACAAAAGGTGAGGTCTTGGCACCTATGACCCTGCTTGACCCGGCAACTCAGTATGATAACTTTGTTATCCAGTTCGGTTCTATTGAAGGAGATGTAAGTCCTTTTGCTTTGGGTGCTGTTAATGAGATTATTGAGTCAATGGGTAAAGAGGATATGGAAACTTCGATGGATACATTACAGATTGAATTTTTCAAGAGATTACATATGAGACATGTCACTGTATTAAATCCAGAGGTTAGAAATATTAGGCTTATTGTTCCTACTATTACTATTAAATATGGTGATTTGGAAATTCGCGAGGAGAATCGTGATGTTTTAAATTTAGAAAATCATATCTATTTTGATTTTCATGACTTAAATTTGGTAGTGAGATTACGCGAACAATCTAGTATTGACCAAATGTTACAGGCTCAACATAGCCCTGTTAAGCATACTGTGTATCTCAATTTAGATAGTGCAACAATTGGTTTACGGAAAGGCGCTGCGAAGGCTCCAAGTTTATTCGAGAGCGTTCAAGAATATAGTCCAGTGGTGCTCCAGATTGATCGGACAGAATTTTGGTGGCATGAAGAGCAGGAAACCACCGGATCTTTGCGTATCAAATCTGTTGATTCTTTTGTGATGAGTGATCAAGTCAGTTGGGTTGCTGAATTCTTGGATAAAAATATCGAGGAACTGAAGCAGATTACTGTTTCTTCGAAGAATGAGAGCAAGCGCACGCATGTTAGACAGCAGCAAGATCATGGGCGTACAGCTTATGTTCTATATCAGTTGGCCAAAGCTGGCGAATCATTTAATATTCAACGTGATCCTTCTGTGCTAACGAGGCCAGCATATATTATCCAATCTCCTTTGCATATTCGTGCAAGTACTAGTTGGAAGATTATTATGCGTCTTCGTCATATTTTAAGAACTGTTCCTGCTGAATGGCGAGACCATAATACTGAATTACTCATCAATGGTTCGTTTGAAACACCGCCAGATATCAAGGAACAAACAATTGCCATTTTTGCTCGATGGAGAAACTGGGAGATGACAAATATATCCAGCAGTTATGTTTTTGGTTATGTATTTATGGAAACTTCCTTGAAGGAGAGGTTGATGTCCGTGGCTACTGCTACGTCACTGGATATTGAAAGTATTGCCCTGAGATTACAATATGCAGAATCAGAAGATTATCTATGTTTTGATTATTTGAAGATTTTATTCAGTTGGTCTGGAAAGCAGTTTAACCCTAGTGAGATTTCACTTCCTCCTGATCAAATGAGTATAAATAATTCTGTATTGGACTTTGAATCTGTTCTCAGTTGCTTACACATCAGAAGTCGATATAGCTATATGCTTCTTGATGTCTATGGCAGTGTTGAAGAAATACTTTCTAAACAATCTAAGACGAATGCTGAGGTTGAATCTAATGATATGGATGAAGTGAATGGTTCTGATGGAAATGCTAACAATAAATCAATCCCGATGCTGGCGATTAGAAGTAGTTTCCTTTTAGAACAGCTCTCTTCTCTTCTTGTATTGCCATCTGCCGAAATTGCTTGCCAGGGCCGTAACATCAAACTCACTGCATTCTATGAACAACTTGATCCTAATAACTGTGTAAATGCTGCTATTAATGCGGTAGCTAACTGTAGCCGCCTCGGTCTGGATATAAACAAGAGAGTACACGAAAGTGGGATTAGCATTTCAAAAGAGAAAATGTTTCAAATACTTGTTAATTCATCAGTGTTAACATTAAGTGGTTACGGTCATATGGCAACTTGTTCTAAATATCTTGCTGCACGTTCAACTGAATTTAATGTATCGTTAGAGAAAGACGTGGGAGTGCTGGCGGAATTTGCGTTATTACTAGTCCGTAATGATTGGCAATATATTAACAAGCATTTGGATCTCAACAAGAGTATATCTACTCCTTCCACTTCTATTGCTAAACCGTCTGCATCTCCAACATATTCAGGGAACATGTATCTACAACTGAATGCGGTACAAGCGAACCTCACATTGATGATATTACCATCGTTAACAGCGACATATCAAGGCAAAAATGCTTACATCAAAGTAAATCATGCCTTTGCCGACCAAGTTGTTCTTGAACTGAGTCTTGAAGAGCAGCTGTTTAAGATTGGACGTACAATTGATGAAATGGAATCTGGTTTAGATCTATTCTCAGTAAAAGTTACACAGTCTGTTATATTGATCCGAAAAGAAGAATTGAAAGGAATGAAGGACCACTCGATTGATGTTGTAGGATCTGTCAATACAATTGAGGGTACGACAGAATCAATAACCAAGCTGATAAAACAGGTTGAAACTGGCACTTGGCAACTGGAGTCATGTCATCTTCAAAAGCAATTAGATATGCTTTGCAAGGAGTTTAACGATGCATCGACAAGTCCCAAAACTCTTGCTCCTAACCAAGAAGCCAAAAGACCTGCTAAAATACCGTTAGTTAGGATGAACATAAGTTTTGGCAGCTCATCATTGACTATTCCAATCTACGGATATTGTGTGGCTATGGAGTTGGATTCATTTGGTATACAAGCCAGCTCATTTCTTCGTTTTGAGGACGGTTTTGTGGACGGATTTGTAACCAGAACTCCTCTGGTGTTGACCACTTCTATGGATGAGTGGAGAGTGATATTGTATCGTAGATCGGCGGCCAGTCAAAGATTCACCTTTGTCGAACTCCAATCTGCCGTTCAATTCAAACTTTCTCAGGATGGGGGTATCAAAACAAAAAATTTATTAAGCCTTAACAGCAAGTATACCAGGATTTTGTTTACACCATCTATAGTTCAAGCGCTAGTGGAAGTCGGTAGCAGTTTCTCTGAAGAGATGGCTAATATCTCTTTATCGAAATCATCTCCCACAACCTCAGAAACCGGTCAACCTGATGATGGATCTTTTAAAATGCTCGAAACATTCAGTCGCACTTGTATTGCTAGCATGCTTGTTAAGGATGTATCGGTTGCTTGGCTATTTGAGGACAAAGGTGCCAATCTTGTTTCTCACCCAGGTTTACTAGTAGGCTATGAATTGTTAGACATCCAGGTAGAGTCGTTTGTCGCAAACATGGCGCTGAAGAATGTTTATCTTACACCAGCTATCGAAAAGCAGATATTCTTAATTAAATCAGTGACACCAAGAACAGCAAATTCGGCATTGTTACCAAATGTAGAGCTTACTGTTGAGTTCTATCGGGATGTCTGCCTCCGATTAAAAGGAGAGTCATTGAAATTGACCTTACTTCCCAGCTTTGTTGTTCTGGTTTCAATGTTTTTAGATTCAATTTCAGCGGCACAGGTATTGATTGAACAGCGAGCAATTTTGGCAGAGACAAGTGCAAAACCAGATACCCCAGCTCCAATAAAGCCCCTAAGGCTACCGTTCTCATGGCGATTAAATGTCAAGTTTGATGGTGCAGTTATTGAATTATGGGATGAGGTTGAGTTCTTCAACACTGAAAAGGTTACCATGGTGCCTGCTATGAAACCAGACTCAATGTATGATGGTGGTAACTCAGCTACTGCTCCTCCTGAAGACCAGGATCTTCGTGTCCCTGCTCTTGCGTTACAAACGCCAGCTTTGATGGCTGTTTTTGAATATTATTCTAATAAGAAGATGAAGCATTTGAAAGACAGATTTGGGTGTGAGATTGTTATCACGCCAACTTCAAATGTTATATATTCAAAAGTTGTTCCAGTGGTAGTCACTATGACTAGGCTGGTTAAAGATGTTGTGAGAGCAAATCATCAGTTCAATAATGCAAGAAAAAACGAAAAGAAAGACTTAGTGAAAAGCAATAGAAGAACTTCAGCTGGTGGTAGTGGCCCTATTGCTGAAGATGTTGAGCTTTTGTTCTCTGCTATTGATGCCAATATTATCATCAGATTCGAAAGCCAGGAATTGACACTTAGTTGTTTACCAACAGCAAAGGTTTCGGCTACTGTTTCAGTTGAGCAATGGTTTATTGGGGTTAATACAAGCGATTCCCCGAAATTAGGCCGTGTGGTAGCAGCTTCTCTTTGCGTTCACAACTTCAGGGCGTCTCTGCAACATTTATATTCCAGAGATGTTAGCGGATTTATCTCGTTGGAAAACGTAATGATGCTGGCAACTAAAGGAAAGGAAGGTACTCCATTAGAACCTGTGAGAGTAACTGGTAAGATTACTGATATTATGTTTGACTTAAATATGAAGCAAATGCAAGATTTAGAAGTCTTTCAAAACATCTGGTTGCCTTCGGGCCCTCTGAATTCACAACCTAAAGAACCTAAATCCGAATCATTTGTAGCTTTGGAGATGGCAGCTGTTGATAAGCCAGACAACGGTGATAAAGGCATTGTTCTCAAATATCGTCGTGCTAGTACAACGGTTGCCATTCCTTGGTCCGTGGACTTTGCAATTATTAAAATTCATGGATATATTGACATGGGTCAGTCAATTGGTACATTTGACTGTAAGTTAGATAAATTCTGGATATCGCTACAGAAGAACTCGGATTGGGAGCAGCATTTATCATCCGGAATTGATTTAATTTTCCTACGTTCTGAAGGTCGATTGGGTAGTACATTATCCTTAAATAAACTGTACTTACGATCTGCCATTATGTGGGAAAAAGAAATGGAAAATTTTTCTGTTCCTTTGGTTCAAGCAGTAGCAGGTTTTAATAGGTTCGATGCGAAAGTTTCCTTGGAGTATCATACCTTTGCGATGGCTTATATTGACTCTGTCAACTTTGCAATGTCTAATCAACGTGATCATAACCGGATTCTCGGAGATCGACTTATAGCAGTGGGAGATATTGGATCTGTATCTTTCTTCTTCACTGCTTTAGCTGCGTCATATTTTGTAGATATTGTTTACACTTTTAAGAGATTGAGAAAAGCCAGCCATGCTTCTTATGAGGCTATTCTAAGTGATTCTTCAGGTGAACAACAGGGAGGTGTTTCTATGGCCTCCAAACAGAACAGGCACGAACGAAAGAAATCAGATGATGTGGCCTTGTCGAATCTATTTTCTAAACTACGGACTATGTTTGATCTAAGAATAAAGACATTGAATTTGTATATCTTTGCAAATACATTTGCTGATAATTCAATGTTCACAGCAAGTCTGAATATGGCTCATGCTCGATTCATACAAGAACAAAAGGATGGTACTTTAGAATCCGATCTTCGATTGAATATGAAGAGTGTACTAATTGCTCTGGCTACCGCAAAGGCAGATTTAAACATAGATGTTGCTGTCATCACAGTTCCGGAGTTTGTTTCATTTGCAAATGAATCTGCTCGTGGAGGTACTATCATCTTTGTTCCAGTGTTCCACGTGGCCATGCGATCATGGCAGAAGTTTGGCCAGTCAATAGTTGAGTATACATTTACAAGTTCTATTGGCGGTCGAGTTGATATTGGTTGGAATCTAGGCTCCGTTAGTTTTATCCGAGAGATGTGGGAAAATCACGCTCGTGCTTTGGCCCAGAGACAACAGACTTATTCAATGACTATCAGAGATTCAAAGGTAATTGCCACTGGTGCAGAGTTGGATAAGAATCTAAAGGAGGTGGAACTAAACCCAGTCTACACATATGTTGCAAGAGAGCCACCAGATATTGCCACGCCACAATTAAGGCAAATGGGAGAGGCAACTCCACCTTTAGAATGGATGGGTCTTCATCGACAAAAATTCCCAGGTTTAACCCATCAATTTGTAATTGTTGGTTTACAATCATTAGTTCATAATATTGGTAAGTATTAAGAAAATATTGGAGAAGTGATGGGATTTAAACTAACGCTCTTTAGAACAAATATACGGAGAGGTTTTGGGCCACTCGTAAATACTTTATGACGTTATGATATTCTATTTTATACAAATCATTTTAATTGCATGATATAATAATTTTTTTCTATTATTTTTTCTTAATTTTTACGCTATTGTGATCCACCTTTTGAAGTTTTACAATATGAGGATAATCTGGAGTATTGAATTGGTAGCCTTTACTCCAATCATAAGAAACAGCGTACGCCAGGATGGAACCATTTTGATTAAACGCTGCAGAAGATATAGCCCCGGATAATTTAGTAGATTGTGAGATCCTGCATTGATTATCTTTATCCCAAATTTGAACCGTCCCATCTGATCCAGCAGTTAGGAAAGTGCCATATTCAGGATGGAATGACACATCATTTACTGAGTATATCATAGTATCCGCAGGTGAGGTATCTGAGGAAGTACGATGGCATTTGAAAGTAAAGCTTGAAGATGATTTAGGTTTAAGATACTGAACAGCACAACGACCTTCGATTCCACCTATTATATAACCTTTTCCGTCTGGAAAACAAGTAACTACTGTTGTTTGAAATTTCAAGGGAGACTTTAAATTGTTCGATATAACTGTTGGATTGCTCAAGTCGATTTCAGATATTTGCTGTTCTGATGAAGCCACAACAAGCAAATTTGATTTCGAGTCCAATGAATACGCCCTTCCAGGTAACTGAATAGTAGCTGCTGGTTGCAATTGTCTGTGATCCCAATACGTCAGTGTTCCGTCCCAAGAACAGGATATTGTCACTGATACTCCATGGATAGTTATTGACTTAACTGACGAGATTGGTGCCTCATGACAGCCAATATTTATAGACTGTCCACTTGTAATATCATAGACCTTGATAAAATTATCACAACCACCAGATACCACCTGTAATCCATCCTGAGTCCAAGTAGTTGACAATACTGGTTGCAGGTGTTCATACCCTGCTTTCATTGAAGCAGATAGGTCATGAGGCTCTTGATGATTTCCAAAGCTATATTTTTTCTCATTATCAGATTGAGCAGATATAGCATAAATCCTTACAGTTCTATCCCAGGAAGATACAGATAAGAAATCAGCGATAGGAGAAAATGCCAGGTCTGAGATAGAATCATTTGGTGAGGCTTCTATACATTTATCATGTTCAAGGTACATCATTTTGATAACTCGCAGGTGATTAGAATTATTTTTATAGTAATAAAGCTGATTCAGCGGAACAAAGATAATCAACGCCACAAAATAGATATGCCTTTTCTTTTAATAGCAAGCCTCAAATTTTTGACGAGTTACTTATCATCTTCACCGGAACTCAATCAATCTACAGCTACATATACTCGCATATGCAAGGTTATTTGGGGCTCATAATCAATTAATAAAACAGAATCAGATTTCAAGAGTAACACCCAGGAATGAAATTTATATGCTATTCGGAACATTATAGGCTAATATCTATCTTGCATAGAGTTAATAAACAAACGGAGGAGGAGCCTATTGGATGCTCCGTTGAAAGACAGATATCTACAGAAGAATTTCTAGTTAGGTTGATATGGTGATAATGCAGGGATCTGCGGATCAGATAAGGTTGTGTAAGTCTTGCTGAGATCTACTAGCTGCACAGCCGTACTATTTATTCTCTTACCCCTGTTTTATTTCTTGAACTCATTTTTAACTTATTTCTATATTATTTCTTTCTTTCTTTATCTTTCGATAATCTATAATTGATTATCGTCTAGCGCTTTCTGCTTTTAAGATGACTTAGAAGCTACAAGTTTCCCAGTTTTATCCATCGCACTACATGGTCAACAGATCTAGAAAAGAGATAAAATTTCAAACTTTCATTCAACAATAAATATACAACGATATATCAACAAACTATTTTTAAGACATTATAAAGCTTTCTCCGTATGACTCTCAAGAATTACCTCTTCCTGATGATGTTCATGTCCATGTGGATTATCATGATGAGTAGCGATTAAATCAATTCCTTCAATTTCCTCCGAACCTAAAGTATGTTTAGGACCTTCGAACCACTTCCTGGCAGAAACGAAATAATAAACGAGACATCCTCCCCAGACAAAACCATTAATAACACAGGTGTAGTTCATATCTTGAGGTGTAGGATTTGGACCACTAGCAGGCCACATCGAGAGAACAAATACAACAAATATTAAGTAAACGGAAGCGAAAAGACCATTGATTCTGGAAAAGGTATGGCCCATATAAAATGGTCCAGGAGTGAACGCGTCTTTCTCAAACCACACACTTCTGCAGAGAATTGGTAGAAGCCAAGCCAAACCATTAGATGCAGGAGCTAAAGAAAACAAAGCAAGAGCAGCGGCAGTGTCGACCAATACCAAAAGTCCAATAACAAGGCAGAAGCAACCATCAAAGATAACTGCGCGGACCGGAACTTGTAATTTCATATCAATCTTACGTACCCAAGAAGAAAATGGTAATGCACCATCACGACTAAAGGCCCATGTTTGACGAGAAGCAGCAACCAAAAGAGACAAACCCATAAACCATTGGACAATAAATAGCATAATCATCATTGCAATAGTCCATTTCTTTCCAAGAGCATTTAAATAAATCTGGGCCATAGGTTGACCAGTAGCAGTCTCAAGAACAGCGCTAATATCTTGGATACTAGAAATAAGAACAGCTAAAATCGCAAATCCGAGGACTCCGCACATTGAAATAGATAAAATAATTCCGAAAGGAACAGCAGTAGCAGCATTAGTAGCTTCCTCAGAAAGATGAACACAACTATCAAATGCACCAATGGTCCAAATGGCAGCTAACCAAGAAACTAGAAGAGTTAGAAATCACACCATAGATTAAATCAGAAAAAATTACTTACGCATCCAAGTCCATCCATATGGCCAGTCGCTCAAATTAGTCGTATCAGTGAAAACATCATGAGCAGAACGAAGATTCTGAGCACCAATTGGAACAGCAATAACTGTGATTACAATAACCAACATATTAATGACGATACAGAAAGTTTGTAATTTTGACATAACGGAAGTAGCAATAGACCCAACAAGCATGTGAGAGAGAACACAGAAAACAAATACACCATAAGTTTGATATTTATTGGGTACAAAATCTGGATTAGCAATAGAAGGCACTGAAAGTACCATGGAGGCAAAACCATAGTCAATAGACACTACACCACCAACTAAACCTAGAGTATTTGAGTAACCTACTAAAAAGCAAAGTGGTCTTTTAAGTGATTCTGGAGCAAATTTGAAAGTCCACCAATAAAGTCCTCCGGAAGTTGGTAAAGCACTTCCCATTTCGGCCATGGATCTAGAATGTTAGATCAAATCCTATTAAATCCTACCAACTCCAACCTTTTTCCATTACTTACAATCCTACTGATAAAATACAAACACTTGCTGCTAGCCATCCCCAGGTAGCGCAACCACCAGCTGGAAGATTTAAAGCCAATACTGAAGCGATGGAAGGAAGTAAACTCATAATACTAAATGCAATACCAAAAACCTGAATAACTGAAAAGTTTCTTTTCAACTCAGGCTTATAGCCAAGTTGCATCAACAGATGGTCATCTGAAGTCACAATAGGCTTTTCTGTGGAATGAACACCCTGAAGGGTTACTTCACGAACTATTTCTTCTGTACCACCCATTATTAATTTATTATTGATGATAAAAAAAACTACTAGTCAGATCGACTTCTAAGGGATCTATCCTTTATATATACATATTTATTATTTAAGATTTTAGATCAAGCTTGTATTTCAGAAATAAAGCAAGGTTGTGATTCAAAGTGTATTAGATCTGCACTCGAGGGGTACACGGGGAGTAGAGTAGAGTGACAAGGGCAAGGAAGATATGATAGGGACATACTTACTTATCCAGGTAATATAGACGCATGGGTCCATGAACTGTTTGATTAGCGCCAGAGGGGTAACTTGTTTATAAAGTGTGGTTGCCCGAAAGGCGGAATCCGCTTAAAATTCGGACCGCTAATTTTGAGACGGAATTAAAATACTGTGGGGTAAGTGGTACTACATAGGTGGTGGCTAGTAGCGGTCCGCTGCATAATGCTGCTGTACATAACTTTCACGGCTAAATAAATAATTATATATTCCAACTCTCACTCCGTGTGAGACTAAATTTAATATATATTGATATAAAATAAAAGACATATAGAATGAAAAACTATTGTTATTCTAACTGAGCTCCCATACCTTGGTATGATTGGTGGACCATTGTGGCACTCTCGGTAGATCTATTACCCAAATCAGAACTAAACAATTATGCAGGTCGATTCGTGGGGTTCAACCCGAGCGCTTAAAAACCCAAATTTGTATATAGTTCCCGGTTATCCCCCACAATCCCCCACAGTTTAGCCCATATATTATTGAGCTTTCTTGAGCTAATGACCCCTCTCATCGCCCCGTTTTTGTCATTTATCAAGGTTTGACATACTTGAAGAAGTTAGATCTTTATATATATACTAATGGAAGGGTGGTAGATCCCGGAAACGGTCCGGCTGGGAATCTTGAAGTGAGTTGTTTTTTGCCGCCAGGTATATGCGAGGGTGAAATGTCTATCAGTCGTATCTAATCTTGATTATGCGGAGTTATCGAGCCAAAGATAGAGCGAAATGTTATCAATGATTAGATAAGTTTCTTGGCGATTGAGATAGGAATTAGCAACCGGATTTGCGTTCTGAGAATGCGGTTAAATTTTAGAGTGCTATTATTCTAGTCAGATTATTGGGCAGTTAGTTTGTTTTTTTTTTTGTTTTTTTTTTTTTTTTTGAACAAGATAAAAATACATCTAATATATTATTATTAAGTGATAAAGTCCATGGTCAGTTATGTGTGACTAGATTCATACCAAACATGATGCTTTCTATATCTGATAAATCTCTCTAATTTAGCTACGCTATAGTTAACTTTCTGGCCAAACTGCTAATTTAGGCTCATCTACGTTTATTTGTAGACCGTACAGTATCAGTAATATAGTGTTCCTGTATCCAATGCTATTTGCATAAATTCAACTCTCTAAATAAATTTAATTTAATAAATTTTTTTTACGTCACTAAATATCTGTGAAATCTTACGTTTTGATACTGGAAACAGCCTGGCCACAGCTTGGCTACAGCTTGGCTATAGCCTTGAATTGTTTATCCTGATCTCATCTCACCACATACCTAAACTTGCCACCACACTCTTCCTGGTTAAAAGGACCCACTTCGCAGAAAGTGGTCCATGCGCGCGACATGATGACATGATGACATGATATCTGCTATTTCTACCCCTCTGTCAAGCGGGGCTACCCCAGCTTCGGACACAAACCGGGCCAGACAAGATTGATACCCTTGTGTTGAGCCATATTCTTGCAAAGTCTTTTTAGTCTTTAGGCTGAGTGCGTTTTTCTCCCTTTTTAGTTCCATTACTAGAAAATCTACACATTTTGTAAAGATCTCACCAGCAGGTGAAAAATAGATCTGTGAAGATGCTTCATAACAGTTGGTTAAGTTCTTACTTCAAAGATTGAAATTTATAACATGAGCATACCGTGAAAAATCATGGCAGTATCTCATCGTGAAGCCACTACAATATTATCGCATTTTTCGCTAAGTAGTTTGTCTGTAGAGATCCAAGTATTATCCGTATATTATTCGGCAACAAAATGAGTAGTTTATTGTTTGTTGGATAAATATATACCAATGCGTTCTTGTATAAAAGTGATGGTTTTCTCTCTTTTTGGCTATTTCTCAACAAAAAAACAACCTACAAATAAAATATTAATTGGAATGAGACTAATCATTATGAACTCTGATATTCGTGACGGAAAATAGCTCGTGATATTATCCTTTTTCGAACAGTAAAATCCTTTTTATTTTTATATTAGTCAGTCAATCAGTCGTTTTCCGAATTAAAATCAAACATTAAACCAGGATATCTCCATATTGCATTACAAAAAACCCATGTCTCTATTCGCCAGATTCCCATCGGACGGTCGGTCTACTTATCCCTAATATTCACTCGTGATTTTCTATCCAATCAATACATAACTCAATAATCATTTTCGGATTTTCTCGGTGCATAAAATGACCAACGCTGTCAACTTGAACTACCTTAACTTTTTCCTCTCCATACTCAGCCAACTTTCTGGATTCTAGATCATATAACTTATAACTCATACATCCATCATCTCGTCCACCAATAAGTAGTGTAGGCACTTTATCAAAGTCTACTATCCAATCTCGTTTACGACTTCTAGCAGTAGAATAATAGTAACCAGTGGTAGCATCAACTACTCCTGGTCTCTGAAACGCGTCGCAAAATTCAGCAAGATCATCTTGAGTGAACTTCCAGCCAGGAGACCAATGCTTCCATAGCCCTTCAATATATGGGAGGATCCTACGCTCCTTGTTATTCGAATCAACAATCGTAGTGAGAGCAGAGGAATATAATTGTCCACTATACAAATAACTCGATTGCATACGAAGCATATAGCTAGATAAATAAATCTGTTCTGGACAATTCCATATAACTTCCCAACTTTTCAAGTTAGCCAAGTATGGAATCGCCAACGTAGAAATTGAATTAATTAACTCCGGTGCATCGCTGGCAGTTTGAAAAGCAGCTAGAGCTCCCCAATCATGACCAATTAAATGAACTGGCACTTTCTTATCGCCAATAATTTCCTTAATCCAACCGAGAACATCAGATGAAGTATGTTTAACGGTATAGTGTGAACGGTCACTAACTACACTGGAAGGCTCATAGCCTCTCATAACAGGAGCCAAAATTAAAGTTTTTGAAGATGAAGGATATTTCTCCTCAAGAATTGGCCACACTGCGTCAAACGAATGATTTGTATCTGGGAATCCGTGGAGTAGAAGAATGATACGCGAGGGTAGTTCTGCCGCCAATTGACTTGCAGAAAACGAACTAAAAGCACTGAATGTGAGATTATTCGCCTGTAACTTCACTTCGAATCGAGCCATTTTAAATGTTGGTGTTTTAAAATTCCAGTATTTCGCCAGGAAGTTAAATTAAAATACTATACTTGATTGTCGATTCAACTTTTATAGCTCCAGATCGATAACACCTCGGCATTTAAATGCCACCGCGCGTATGTCAGATCGGCTCCATTACGTCCGATGGCTGAACTCACCAAACCCGCACCTCAACAGTCTGTCAATTTGCCCAGCAAAACATAACATAGTTTATTGATAATTAATGCCAACTAGAAGATCATGACGATTCGATTGCGAGACCCTGCATAAATTCAGCCCTGCATAAATTCTCTACTGCTATACATTTCATTCTACTTAGTCGCTTGGCTATGCCCTGCATATTTCCTATGATGCTTTTCTACTTCGTTGTTTGGGTCTTCATCTACGTAGTAAGGTCGATTCAACTATTTACACCCCACTTTATAAGCTATTCTATTCAGCTTAGTAGCGGACCCCGATATGGCGTCATTACAGAGGAATATAGTCTCACATCAAATCTTATCTAACGCCTAATTACACATGCTCTTGCATAACAGTCGCAATACAAATAGTATTATTACGTCAATTACGAAGGACATTGACGCAGGGTTGAACTCTAGTCAGCCAACACCAGTCAATTGATTGATAATACTCTAAGTATTACGCAATAACATATATCGGATTCCGAAATTTTTTGAATATATAAAGTGACCAACAACCAATTGATAAAGCATCGGTAAAATAAAAGTTAAAAATGTCTCCTCCTACTGCAGTTGAACCACCTAAACTAGTTATCTTGGATTCTAAACAATTCAAAAAGGCTGGTGGCGATTATAAAGGGCCCTCACCTTATTTTGATAAACCAACTGAGGGTCCTTCTTATCAACCTATTACTAAACGCCTCAAGGCCTCAGGTAGCTTGGACAAAAAGTACTCATTTTCTGAAGTTACTCCCGTCATTGGTAGGGAATATCCTGAAGCTCAATTAAAGGATATTCTTAAAGATGAAGAGCTTCTTCGTGATCTTGCTATCACAATCTCCAGAAGAGGGGTAGTGTTCTTCAGAGACCAAGAGTTGACTGTTGAGGAGCAAAAAGAGCTTGCAGATAGACTTGGTGTCGTTACAGGTAAACCATCAACTTCGAAACTCCACATTCACCCTCGTACTCCTGGTGGAGGTTTTCTTAAGGCTGATGGATCTGAGATTGACCCTGAAGTTACAATCATTTCTTCCAAGTTTCAAAAATCATTATATGAAAGAACTGAAAGATTTAAAGAAAATGCTAGCAGGGGCTGGCACGCAGATTTCGCCTTTGAACCAATTCCTAGTACTTATTCTGTTTTGAAGATTATTGAAAAACCACCTGTGGGTGGTGATACCTTGTGGATCTCAGCTACTGGCTTGTATGATAAATTGTCTCCCTCCTTCCGAGCTTATTTAGAGACTTTATTTGCTACTTTCCAAGGTTCTGGTCTTGAGAGGGCAGCGGAAGGCAAGTTTGAGCTCTTCGCCGGCCCCCGCGGTTCGCCAGAAAATATTGGCACAGAGTTGAAGTCTGTACATCCTGCCGTCCGTACAAACCCTGTGACGGGATGGAAGTCGCTCTACGCTGCTGGCTCTCAGTTTTCTCACTTCAACGATATCACTGAAGACGAAAGTATTGCCCTTCAACAATACCTCAAAAGTCTCTTGATTGGTAGCCACGATCTTCAAGTTCGCTTTAAATGGAATAGTAATGATGTAGCTATCTGGGATAACAGAAGTGTATTTCACTCTGCCACCAATGATTATTTCGACACATCTGTCGAAAGATTGGGAGTCCGCACTGTTGGTCTCGGTGAGAGGCCATACCTGGATCCTGAATCCACAGGTAGATTAGAAGATTTGAAGGCGACTGGTCTTTCTGTCTAAAACTTAGTTTACAAGCATTTAGTAGATGAATTTTAAGAGATAATCTGAACAGGTGATAACATGTTTAATACCATCTTTCTTCTAGAGTTAGAAACGCTCGGTATTAGACTTAACTTGCTTTCGACGGCCCCATATACTAATAGGATAGCCAGAAGTTACTGCTACTCGTTTACTTACCTGCATCTTGTATCAATTTAGAATTGACTCTATCATTAACGTTGCGTTATTTCCTTGCATTATGAAGTACTGTTGATGGAGCCGGAAACACACCTCTTGATTCACATTTCATATCCGACAATTTCATACCATGTCTTATACATTTAACATAAGTTGGTAATGCTCCCTCATTATTTAAGCCAATGCAAGATATAAGATCGTGAGGTTAACTTTTAATGATTGTAGAATTTAACCAATAAATCTATTAACATAACTTCGATCTATCTTCTCCAATTAAATCTACAATAGGTAATGGTGAGGCTGAACCCTCGAAAATCACAGTATTAAACTCAGTGCTAATCTACGACAGAATAAAGTCATGTGTTGTCAGGGGCAGATAAGGCTTAGGGTATGATTATTACCCGAATCAATCTGTTGAGTGAGGAATGATATGAATTTATGACCTGACCAGTATCCTCTCACCAAGTTCTCCTAGAGTAGTGAGTAATAGTTCATCCAAACCACGACGTCTATTGTCTGAGGATCGTCAGGAACCTCCCGCAGTTTAAACTTGTGGGGTGCTGTTCCATACGGAGGTTTTCTTTTCCGAATATTCTAGCTGGACATAAAAATCGATTCTTCGGCATTATTTTACCCGAAGATACCTTGATAACCCATCCCTGCTTTGTTAATCACATAAGACAGTACCTTCCCCACAAAACGAGATCAACCTTTGATTTGATGCCATGCCGAGGTGGACGCTAATATGTTGAACATGGTCTCAGTCGGGAGTCCGATGTTAATATCCGTAACAGTAACAGTTCTCTTTTGTATATAAGCGTAAGTTGGCGCGGACTCCGTGAAAATAATTAAGTTTCTACTTCCCCGCATTTCATTGATTACTGGGTTATAATAAGCTAATTCCCAGCTATACTATATACTCCTCAATGTCTGACCGTCGTTCAAAGGTCCTTATTATTGGGGCGGGATTCTCTGGTATTGCCTCTGCCATCCGACTGCAAGCAAAATTCAATGATTGTGACTTTCATATTTATGAAAAAACTGGAGGTTTTGGAGGGACTTGGTGGATTAATCGATATCCTGGTTGTGCTGTAGACATCCCTGCCTATTTCTATTCTCTATCTGTAAGTCATGCTGATTAATTATAGTTTTCCCTAATTAACATATCTAGACTGAACCAAATAAGACTTGGTCAAAGTATTTTCCCCCTCAGCAAGAAATCTTGGACTATATTGATGGAGTCGTTGAGAAGCACGGACTGAAGGAATATGCAACATTCAATTCTACAGTAATTGGACTCGACTGGGATATTGATAAAGAAGAGTGGATTGCGACTATTGAGTGCGAGAATGGCCAATATATAGTCCATAGATCAAGAATTGTAATAAGCGGCAGAGGGGGCCTTGTAAGCCCAACTTACCCTAAAATTCCTGGACTTGAATCAAACCTCAAGGAACGTAAATTTAAAGGAGTGTATGCTCATTCTGCAAGATGGGATCCTCTGACTTCTATCAAAGATAAGGATGTTATTGTAATAGGTAATGGATGTAGTGGAGCACAAATCGTTCCAGCCATTGTTAATGAATCAAAGTCAGTAACGCAATTTTTCCGTACTAAACATTGGTATGTCCCAACGCCAAAATTGGATCCTGTTAAAGCAAAACATAGGATTAATAATGTTTTTGGTGTAAGATTTGCTAGAATGTTGCTCTTTCTTTTCTTAGAATCCAACTTTCCTATGTTCACAAATGAAGGACTATTGGGCAGATTATATTCGCAAGATTAATACTAAAAGATCAACAGATCATATGCTTAGTACTGCGCCAGAAAAGTACCACAAGTTATTAATGCCCGATTTTAAAATTGGATGTAAGAGGCGTATTGTCGATGATGGATATCTAACCAGCTTGCATAACGAAAAGATCTTACTTACGGATGACCCTATTGATTTCGTATCAGAAAATGAAGTTCACACAAAATCAGGCAAACGTTATCACGCAGATATCATTTTCGCAGCTACAGGATTTGACATTCTTGGGTCCAATTCTAATATTCCAATTTATGGCATTGATAAAGATGAAAATCTTACTGAATATTGGGATAGAACTGGAGTATCAGCTTACAATGTTGCTCAAGTACCAGGTTATCCTAATTTCTTCTATCTAATGGGACCTAATGCTGGAACTGGTCATAATTCGGCTATTCTTCAGATTGAAAATACTCTGACGTACATCGAGAAAGTAGCTGGGTATGTTATTAGGGGAGAGGCAAACAGTGTTGATGTCAAGAGGGAAGCTTATGAGAAATGGAAGACCGATGTTAGAAAGAAGAGTGAACAGGGGGTCCATATGAAAGGGGGTTGTAATACATGGTATATTCGGGACGGTGTTAATGTTACTATTTATCCATGGAACCAAATTGTTTATTGGTGGAGGGCAGTGAGACCTAGGTACGGGGACTTGATATACCGTTGGACCTCTAAGGATATTATAAGATCTAAGCAAAGAAAAAGATGGCTCTTGGTAAGTATTTTCATTGCTACGTTAATTAAGTATAAGTATTTGTAATTGGACTAAAAGAAATCATTCCAATTACAACGTAAGAGAGAGCAGGAAGGTACCCGCTGTATCACAAGTCAGCAGATGAAACATTCGCGGCAAATTAAGAAGGGATAAATAAATTAACTATAGTTCTACATAATAAATATATCGCCAAGGAAGCCTTTTACCAAGCAAGAACAGTCTTGTCATAACTTAAAAACTTTCCGTTGTCCTCCTTGGTTAAGCCAGCGATAAGCTCGGCAATAGCACTAGCACTCTGATCAGTAGTAATCATAAAAGTTCTGAGTTGAGCCCCAAACTCAGCAGACTTCTCTGCTAAGCTGTCAACGTATCCACTTCCCATATCGGTATCAACTAAGCCAGGGTGGATTGGAACAACAATAAAGTCCTTGTCGGCTAGCTCAATACTAAGCTCCTTAGCTGTAAAATTGAGGGCAGACTTAGATTGGCCATAAGAGCTGGAGCTAATAGCAGCAGACATATCATTTTGAGAACCAAGAGAACTACTAACAAAGAGGACCTTACGAGTCTCACGTTTAACAAGCAATGGATAAATAGCTTTGAAAAGGACAATGGGGCCGACAACATTGATATTGTAAATACGGGTCCAGGACTCAGTAGGAGTATCAAGAACACTCATAGGATCTTCACCAGCACCAGAATTAGCAACAAATACATCGATACCCCCAGTGAGTTTCTCAATTTCCTCAGCTACATTGGATGCATCACTATGAATAGTGGCATCATACTTCAAAACATGAACATTGGAATGATCCTTAGCCCACTTTTGAAGGTCAGTAGACTTCTCAGGGTTACGAGCAGTGGTAATAACCACAGAATTATCAGCAGAGGTAAGCTTCTTAACCAATGCGAATCCAATTCCTCTGTTTCCACCCGAAACGAAATAAACAGTATTAGAAGACATTATAAGTTGTGTAGAAAGTGTCGAAAGTATTCAAAGTATTGATGGTGTTGAATTGCTTGATGGTAGGAAAGAAAAATAATTAAGAAGAAATAGCACCCCTTTTATAGTTATTCAAGATATAATAATTACTACTATCGCCTTCAGGACTTCCTGTTAACACCGCGGGTCCTGATCTACATCTTCTCCGCCCTGGCATAGAACAATTGATCGACACCTCCGCGCAGGAATCGGCACTTCCGCTTTCTCAATATGGATAACCGTTGATCTTTATTTGAGCCGCAATTCTCCGCGGGATAATTCAGGGGTAAGAGTGGTGTATGAACTAACGATAATTTTCTAAAAGAGATGCCTCAGGTGGCCCATGTTCTTACTAATAAACAATCTGTCCACTTTCGCCACTGATGCACGATATAGAACGACAGTGATTGGTTGTTTTCATTCAACGTAGATGCTCAACATGCAAGTGTAAGTTTGAATTTCAAATTGAATAGCCATAAGGATTACAAATGAAACAGCTGATTGAAGCTAAAGAGAGGATAAGAAGCTAAATCTGCGTGTGGTCATTTCGGAAATGGGCCAATGTAGAGTCCATAAAAGTCTCTTGTGTGTTTGGCGGCTAAAATAGAGGCACCCAGGCATTTGAAATCGATGCATGATTGCAATGGCAACCCATCTGTTAGACTTGCTCTCGCTGGAAAGTATACTCTGATGTAATGCTGATTTTATTCGCAATGCTAGGGTTGTACGTGTTATCTACATACATATCACTATGTGGCCATCTATATACATATATCACCGTATCAATTTCTAACCCTTCTTTATATTAAAATAATTTAAATGCGATCATTATAGGCAAGAACCATTCAAGGCAACATGGTACTATGAAGATGACAGGAAGCCCTATAGGTTTCCTAAAGGCCTTGCAGGTTTAAAAATGATGATGCCGGGATCGTCTTAGAGTCATGCGATTGAGCTGGAATCAGAAAAAAGATAAGCAGTGAACGGAGCGTCAAAATCCTTCAATTCAGTATCGAACTCCAATAAAGGGATTTTCTCCTTTCCCCTATAGTAAGCGACGACTGTGAGAGAATCAAGTTATATCATCAATCCACCGGCCATGCCTATATCCAATAGATTGCAAAATTGTTCAAGTCACAACGACCTGGGAGAATATACGGCTTCTTCTCCTTACTGGCTATATTTAAAGTTTAGCCTGACATTGTCTGGAATCAACCAGTTCATATGAAACTAACTTCTGGTTGTTCGATATGAAAACGAAAGTAGCCGCTTTATAGTTGCGCTGAGTCTGCTCATAGTGATAAGAAAGTTAAAATCAAACAATCCGCATAATCATTATAATCATCTACAGCCATTTTACAGTCTAAGAAAAGTTATTTGAAGTCTATTGATTGCACTCCATTAATACTGTTGATAATTATTTCGAACGAACCAGCGTCACCGTTGTTCATTAACATAGTCGCTACTGTCCCCCGTGACATGCTTCTTATTCCCTGACTCTTACCATATATCATCTACTATCTGTCATCTTTCGTGCTTCAAGACAAATTCTAATTTAAGAAGAGTATAAATATACAGAATTGATCATAATGGATTTAAATAACAGAAGCATGCTTCCTCCTGTCCTTGAGTCCTATCCTCCAGAAGAGATTTTCTATCAAGCCTCATTTAAAACCCCACCACAATTGACCGACAAATTAGTCAGCATTTTTACCGATGCAATGTTCAAATTATGTGGAGACTTTATCGTCATTAATTGTGATAACGACTGGGCCGATTTTATTGTTCAATATTTCGACAGAGAATTTCTCGGTGGGAGATTTGAAAAGTATAGAAATTATCTGTTGCTAAGGTGCGCTCTTATAGCTCACTGTAGTATGGCAGGATTCCTTTACTCTTGTATTCGTGATTCGCTTAGAGCACAATTTCCTAATTCTGGCTATAAGTCACTTGGTACATTTCCTTTTGTTGGCCCAGATGAATCCTACATCTGCGCGACGTGTCGTTTATGTCCGAATATCGTTTTTGGGACCATATTCAGAAAGTACCAAATTTGATAGTTGAAGTTGCCAACACCCAGAATGCCAGATCTGTGGGAAATAATTCGAGCTTGGTTTAGAATGAGAAATAAAGAAAATGAACATGTGGGTGTTGGTATTATAGTTCAATTGAACTACGATGACCGAAACGATGGTATTGTTAGACCGGATAATTCTATGAACAATCGTCGAATGGTCTCAGTGATCTATACTGCCTTGGTGAGAACTCGTAATCCAACCCGTCGGACTGCCAGTAGTCAGCCTCTGAATACCACACCGGATTTTGATTATCATCTTGTTTCCAATTCCACTGTGCAAGTGGATTTGATACCGGAACGGTGTCTTCACGCTGTGGGTCATATTCATCTTGCTCCTGGTCTGAGTCATCATTTGACACTTCCTGAAGTATCGTTGGAGAATGGCGAAGGAGACGGGACTATCTTTGTGCTCTTGATCCAAGAAATTCTGATACAAGCGGCCGAGGATACGTACCATTCCCATGAATGCGAGGTCTCACGCCTTGGTATTGCAACTGGACGTATTCCACCACTGAATGTTAAGGCATTACAGAACGGTGGGAACAACAGAATGGTAGTCAATGTTGATCTTTCCAAATAGCCATGACTCTGATTTATGATCGGTAGAGTTTTGAGTTCGAGTCTGATGAGATGACGTAAAGTGATCGTGATACTCCTGATGTATAATCTTGTCCTTCTCCTCCTCTACCTTTTCCTTCGATATTTTAATGCGATCGAATCGGATTTAATTTAATTGAGCTATTTATTATAATTATTTATAAAATCTGAAATATGTTAACTAATGCTGGAAATATTTAACACCGACGAATCTCTATCCCTTTCTGTAGTACGTTTCCAATTCATCGCGATCTGTTCAGTAAGTGCAAATGATTTAATTCATCTCTTACATTTACTATTTACCGTCTAGGTTATGGTTTTTACCATACAATATATAGTGTATTGTTATAGTAAATGAAAATGACCCTCTCACTCAAGTCGACCGAAATGGAATTCAAGCGTCTGGGATTAGAGGGACAATCTCTCGATATTAAACACAAAAATATAATAATAATTTAGTATTGCAGCGTCCACGTTCTAAGATTTAACTATGAAAGGTAGGCATGCAAGATTAACGTTTTCAGAGGGTGTGATGCTTGCCCGAGTTCTACTGGTTTGCACAGCCGTACCATTATTCTTATTATTCTCCACTCCCTATTAATTCTTCAACCAATCTTTAATTTATTCACTCAATTCGATAATCCTTAATTAGGTATTCTGCGTGTGTAGGAATTATCGATTAGGCTTTCTGCTTTTAAGGTACTTAGAAGCAACAAGTTATGGAGTAGAAATGTGCTGCTTAGAATATGAAAATGACACGTGATATATACATATCATGCAAATAATGTCGTTTCCAAGATAAAAACAATTTAACCTTAAACTGGAACAATGGTAGTTAATATAGATAGATAATGATAACTAATGATTTGAATTCAACTCAAACTTAAATACTATAATACTATAAGGCTATCTATATACTTCTGAAAATAAGGAAAATATTGACGAGTCTATGAACCGTTACATTAGAAGTTTTATCGCTACCGAGCCCCCTATCACACTATCACACTATATATCCTCTAACACTTCCAAACGGCATTCTTTAACTTCTCACCAATGTCAGGGGTACGAAATTATTGGCTTGGCATTTTCTCCAACTGCCCATACCCTATTTTCCTATCCCTCCATCCCTTATCTATCCACTTAATTCGTTATCGGCCCACGCGGATTATTTAATCATATATGATTGGCGCATGAATTAGTAGAAGATTTACAGATTATCACATTGTCTACTTTTACAGTACTATTTTGATGATCATTACTATTTCCGCTTGTCATTGCGTCTCAAAAAATTTTCTGCATCCACCTCGACATCGCCTCACCCACATTATCTATTGCCGAATGGCACGTAATATAATCGGCTATTCTAACAGTATATTTTAAGTTAAATAAGAAATTCATTTTCATTTCCAATTAAACTTCAAGTATGGCTCGGAATATATATGTTTAATAAAAAAATCATAATAAGAGAAGCAAAATGTTTTATAACTTGTAGCCTCAACTGATAAGAAATCGTACTGAAAATTCCCACTAACCAGTAATGATCAACAAATTTGCGCATGAACCTTTACTATGTTTCGTTAGATATAATATTAAACATCCTTTGCAGTGCATCATGCGTACCAGGACGCACACTACACGTTTAAAGAAATGGACTCAGCCTCACTATTCGCCGCTGGATGAGAAAGGTCAGCAGCAACAAAATTCACTAGGCAATAAATTCACACCACTCGGGATTATTGCTTTAATTTTTTTTTTTTTCGATCTTTCTTCTTCTCTTTATCTGTTATTAAGTCGTAAGTCGTAAGTCGTTAGACCTAACTGAAGAGCCAAAGCGAAGGTAAACGAAAGCAAACGAAAGCAAGCGAAAAAAAACGAAGGCGAACATCATACACAGCCGAAGGCAAAGTTATTGATTCAAGTAAAATACATTTGCTTTGCTGTTGATTCGATTGCCAAGCCATATATACGGATCATTCAATAGCTGATTTGTCATTATTTATCCGAAATAAACCGAAAAGCCCTAAAACTAATAAACTATAATTCTGTGATAAAAAGTTTATTTGGTGTTCATTGATTGCTTTTGCTTTTGTTTCTCGTTGTTCTGACTGTTGTTGTTCCAACTGTTGTATTTCATCTTTATTCATTGCACGGCATTCTACTCACTATCACCTCACTACTACCAACTACTCCCAATCAGATGGCTTTCAAATATGCTGATTATACCCCTTCAAGGCTTGTAACTTATAGCTTCAACGATGAAGGTGAATTTCCTCATTTCGCTTCTGTTATAACTGAAGCAGCTATCTCCGCCGCATCCGCTGCCAATACTGCAAGAAATTATACTATGAACAATAGCACTTCCCCAGAAATTCCCTCTGGTGAAGTATCATATCTTAATTTATCATTCTTAACTCTTCAAGCAGTATCCCAAACTGTAATCATTTGTCTATTCGGTTATTTTGCTGCTAGAGCAAAAATCCTCACTCCAGCAGTTCAAAAACAGGTTTCAATGTTGAATGTTCAAATCTTTACTCCCTGTCTAATTTTCTCAAAATTAGCTTCATCTTTATCATTATCTGCTCTTATAGATATTGCTATTATTCCAGTATTATTTGTTATTACTACTGCTATTTCTATGTTATGTGCAAAGATAACTTCTCGTATCTTTCGATTTAATCTTCGGGAATCAAATTTCGTTACTGCGATGGCAGTATTTGGTAATTCAAATTCATTACCTGTTTCATTGACTGTTTCATTAGCATATACTCTACCATCGCTTACATGGCCTGATATTCCTGAAGATAACCAAGACGATGTAGCATCAAGAGGTATTCTTTATTTATTAATTTTCCAACAACTTGGACAAATTGTCCGGTGGTCATGGGGTTATAATACGTTATTAGCTAAACCTGAGGAGACCAGGTGTGAAGATGATGAATCATATTATGAGGGAGAAGATGCTTGTAATACAACTTCCCGTAATGAAAACACCAATGGTAGAGACCTCAAACAAAAGAAGTCTGTCTCTTCTCGTGATGATATTGAATCGCAAATTGGAACAAAGACCGGTCCCGTTACTGTCACCGAAAATTCATCATGTCCTTCATCATCCTCTTCATCAATAGTAGATACTGGCTTCACCACTCGAGTAGGATCAGAAAATGCTCTTACTGAACTTAGTGACGAAGATAGTCATCTTCACCAAGAAAATGATGCTTTAATTGTACATAACCCTCCATCACAGCCATCATCTGATGACGTTGTATCTACCACTACAGTATCCTCCTCATCACTTCCTCTCAACACCACTGCCCCTAACGCCCCATCCTCTTTCATCATTAAAATCAGTTCATTTATTTCCCGCGCAACATCATCATTCCTATCCTTCATGAACCCCCCACTATGGTCCATGTTTATCGCCATTATCGTTGCTTCAATCCCTGCCGCCAAGAAAGAATTATTTGAAACTAATGGATTTGTAAACCATGCCATTACTGGTGCCATTACTCAAGTAGGTGGAATTGCCATTCCTATGATCCTAGTCGTCTTAGGTAGTAATCTCGCCCCTGATGAATCCACAGCTCCACCCTCAAAACATCACAAACGAATCATCTTTGCTTCACTCATTAGTCGAATGATCCTTCCCTCGATCTTTCTTCTCCCCATCATCGCATTATCAGTCAAATATGTTAAACTATCCATACTTGATGATCCCATTTTCCTCTTGGTTGCTTTCATCTTAACGATATCACCTCCGGCCATTCAACTTTCACAAATTTGCCAACTCAATGGCGTTTTTGAAAAAGAAATGGCCGGCGTTCTTTTCTGGGGCTATGTAGTCCTAACTTTACCCTCCACCATTGCTATTGTTGTTGCAAGTTTAGAGGTCCTTCAATGGGCCGGTACTACTCGTTCGTAGATATTAAATATACATGTTTTCTACTGACGTCTGCCTCCGGCGGCTGGGCTCCGCCCAGACCCGTTGCTCCGCTCCGCGGAGATGATTATTCATTACAGTAATTAAGTAAATCATAGCTATGAAATAAGTCGTTCTAATCGTTTGTAAATATCATCGTCAATAATAGTCTGTTGGGGAATTTTTCCTAAAGCATCTTTAAGTGGAAGCTCGGTTTCAAGTGACGGCAATGAAAACATAGCCATCCTTTTAAACGCAAAATCACTCCGACAGTCTCGATAGTGAAATCCTCGACCGCCAACAGGAAGAACATATGCATAATATCGAGCATGTGGTCCGCCCTCTATCAGTCCATCCCGAGCAATTCTCTGCAGTTCTTCAGGCTTATCCATCGAAAGTAACATCCATTTAGCATTGATAGGGTATTCTAATACTTGGCCATACTCCACTCCCTGGCTATCATGAAGAGTTGTCCCTTCAAACATCCACCTATGTAGCGGCCCAAATGATGGCCAATATGGCCGAATAAGAATAGGATTCTGGGGCAATCGAAATTCATCTAAAGTGGTAATGGAATAATTCCGACAGTCCGGATTGGGACAGCATCTACCACAATCATCATCCTCATCATCACCTTCATGAACATAATAATCAGAATCGTATTCGCTAATATTTCTTTGATTATGCTCATCATCCTCACTTCCATCATCCACATCTAGATCCTCATCTCCATCATATTCTCCCCATAGTAATCTTCTCCTTCGCTTCTGTTGTTTATCTCGTAATGCTTCTAATTGAGACTTCCTCTCCTTTAATAGCTTATGCTCTCTTTGGGCGTCTTGTAGACGTTCCGTTTGAAATTTAATTTTAGATCGCAGGATAGCTTCCCTCGATTGTGGTTTTGTTGATTCATCTGTCTCCTGGTCTAGGGCTTTCTTAGATAAACTTTTAAGAACAGTTTTTCGTCTATTGCTTTTACGTCGTGGTTTGGCCATTTTATACTCGGTGCTATCCGTTATAGTGAAATAAAATAAAGTAATATACGATATGGTTCGTTACAGACGTATAAATGAACCATCAAGTATCTGTATCCCTCAAAAGTTTTAAAGTTAAGACCTTAACTATGAATGGTTTTTACACTTATGCTCAGCATGCTCTTATTAATATTTATATTCTCTTGCGTTGAGATTGCCCTTTTGGCCAAGTGGTAAGGCACCTCACTCGTATTTGTGTTGCACGACGTCATGAGGCGATCGCCGGTTCAAACCCGGCAAAGGGCAAAACTTTTTAAAACTGTCTTACTTAACCTTCTTGTTTTTGATTCTGAAAGAAGTATATTCTAACTTTTCGCTGTAAGTTTTTTTGTCCTTAAATACTTATTATCTTACCAATGAAATGTATGAAAGAATAAACAAGGCAAAAACTATAGCGTTCTTAATACATAGTTTTACCAGTAAAGGTAAATTAGAGTCTGAAGTACTGCTGATACTTCAATTTTATCAGTTAACGTCCTCTTTGGTATTATGAGTTATTTTCATTAATGACTCAATGAACACCCCGCACGCGAATATCATATCCCAAAACTCACAAAGCTCTCTTCATTTAACACTAAGCTAGTCTACATTCCAAGTCCTAGCAACCGTAAGGTTTCAACTTTCCAAGCGAGATGTATACTGAATGACTAAATCTTAAATTTTATGATAGATCCACTCTATAAATTACTTCGACGATGTTACCTGCACAATACGCATATATTAAAATGTATGACATTAATCGAAAAGATGACTGAAACTTAAAGTTTAAAAAAAATAGCATCATATATCATAGCGGATAAACTCAGTCATCTTTTAGATAACCGCCGTTAATTTCAACGTCTTTCCCCGTGGTTCGGTTGTCGACGGACGGAGATTGGAGAAATTTTCAAACAGAAGAAATTAATATGCAACTTTATTTGGTCGATTACCTGCCTATTAAAACGGCGATCTCTATGATCTTCATGTTTACCCGAACATTTTCCTCCTAAAGCTCCCGAAAGTTTCTTATCTCTCAATCCAAGCTGACTCTTATGTTTAAGCATATTTTCAATAAATTATATATAACCGCTCCTGACTGCTGAAAAAAAAATTTCGGTCACTATTTATTTCATACAAAAAATTCAAAATGACTGTCACTTACTCTGAACTCTCAGCCAACGGGCTTATTATCGAAAAGCATCCCAATCCTACTAAATTCGAGTCTCACTCAGATTTACCAACTTCTCGTGCTACTGATTATCTCTTTGAAGTTACTTGGACTATTGAACAAGGTTGGGGGGTTCCAACAATCCGTCCTTATGGTCCATTATCATTAGACCCTGCTTCTTCTGTACTTCACTATGCAACTACCTGTTTTGAAGGTATGAAGGCCTACAGAAGTGCTGATGGTAAAAAGGTCACACTTTTCAGACCAAGAGAGAATATCGATAGATTAAATAGCTCCTGTGCTCGAGCCAGCTTGCCACAACTTGAGCCAAATGCTGCTCTCAGTTTATTGGAGAAGTATGTTGAAATGGAAGCCCGTTTCATCGCTCCTGGCGCATTTATCTACCTTCGTCCTGTGGTTATGGGAACCAATGCTCACTTAGGATTAACTACACCTACTGAAGCCAAGTTCCTCATCATGGCTTCGATGATGCCCAAATTAAATGCTTCTCCTTTGAAGCTGTGGTCTTCTCCGCCAGACCAGATTAGAGCTTGGAAGGGAGGCTTTGGTTATGCCAAGTTGGGTGCTAATTATGGACCTACCTTGAAGGCCAACAATGAAGCAACCAAGCACGGATACAGTCAAGTTTTATGGTTGATGGGAGATAGCGGCGTTGTCACTGAGGCTGGTGGCGCCAACTTCTTTGCAGTCATTAAGAACGAGCAAACTGGAAAGGATGAGATCGTGACTTGTCCTTTAAGTACTGGGGTTATCCTTCCTGGTATCACTCGTAAATCTATCTTGGAGATTTTCCGCAATAAGTATGTTCCTGAAGGAATTGAAGTTAATGAAAGGGAATTCACTATTTCCGATCTTGAAAAGGCTTCTAGTGAAGGTCGCTTAGTTGAGGCATTTGCTGTCGGTACTGCTTACTTTGTTGCTCCTGTTCAGTTAATTCGAACTCCTGAAGGAAATGATATTTCCGTGCCAATGTCTGAGGGTACCACTGGTCAATATGCTAATTATGCTAGGGAGACCCTTAGTCAAATTATGTGGAGCAAGGTTGACCATCCCTGGGCTCACGTTGTCACTTCTGAGTAAAATATAAAATCAAAATTGCATTTATTTAACTTCCATTGTTCGTCTCTGCCTCTGGCGGCTTGGCTCCTCCCAGACCCGTTGCTCTCTCCGCTCGTTGCTAAGACCGTATAATCCCTCCGCGAGGCGGAGCAACGGGTCTGGGCAGAGCCCAGCCGCCGGAGGAAAAGAAGAGGAAATATTAATTGATATATTTGAGTTACTTAAAGTTAATTAGTTTCAACAACAAGTTTACCAGTGGTCTTTCCAGATTCAAGATCACTAATGGCTTGAGAAGTCTCGGAAAGTGGGTAAACCTTTGAAACATCGATCTTCAAATCTCCAGAGAGAATAAGGTCGAATAGTTCCTTAGTAAGTGTTTGATAGTCTTCGTCAGTAACAGTGTAATTGAACAAAGAAGGACGTAAGACTCTGATATTACGCTCAAGAGAGAGAATGGAGAAATCAGGAACAACACCGGAGGCATTACCAAAACTGGCAATGGTCCCACCACGAGCAGTCGAAGCAATTGATGTCTTCCAAGTATCCTTTCCAACACCATCGATAACACTGGTTGCACCGACACCATTGGTAATTTCCTTGACTCGAGCAACAGTATCTTCGGTTCTGTAGAGGATAACGTGATCAGCGCCAGCAGCCTTAGCAATCTTAGCCTTTTCAGCGGTAGAAGTGGTACCGATGACAATAGCACCGAATTTCTTTGCCAATTGAACAGCCAAGGCACCAGTACCACCAGCAGCAGCATGAATGAGGACATAATCACCCTTCTTAACATGAACAGCATCTTTGACAAGAGTTAAGGCAGTAAGGCCTTGGATAAGTCCAGCACCAACAGTCTTCTCGTCAATTCCATTGGGGATCTTAGCAATTCTGGCACTCTCGCCAATTGCTACTACTGGGACATATTCAGCAAAGGCAGGTCCCAAAAATCCAACTTTATCGCCGACAGAGAAACCAGTAACCTTGGAGCCAACCTTGACAATTTCACCGGCACCTTCACGACCTAAAGTGAGAGGTAATGGAGCCTTATAAATACCTTTTCTGAAATAAGTCTCGATGAAGTTAACACCAGCATATTTATTCTTGACCAAAACTTGAGTCTCAGAGATCTCTGGAACAGCAACCTCCTCAACTTTAATTACCTCTGGTCCACCAGTTTCGTGGATACGAACAGCCTTATGAGTAGCAGGAATTGCAGCAGTCATTATGAAAGAAGATGAAGTAAAGTGACGATTAATTAATGATAATCTTGTAATGGTTTGATTAATTTTTTGTTGTCCAATTGATTTTCCAAACATGAAACGAGAAGGAATCCTTACTATATATATATTTTGATATATGTATTAGATATTTAAGAATTCTCAAGCAGTATGACGATAAACAACGTATCTTAAAGAAGCTGTTAGACTTTGGTTATGTAATCCACCTTGAATATTTCACAACGCGGGGGTATTCTTCCGACATATCTTGGTGTCGATCCGAGAAGTCGGCCAGGCAGAGGGGAGTGGGGGGATAGGGTCCCCCAAACACGGAAAGGTTTGGGATTTTAGATTAGTAATCCCGATATTGTAGGAGACCCTATCCGGTGTCCAGTTAGACCGATCCGATATAGCAATAATTGATGGAGGGATCTATCCGATAAGGTGATAACAGGGTCCGCAGGGTCCGACAGCTGGTGGAGAGAAGGTGGAGAGATGGTGGCGAATAAACTCTGGTTAACTAATTTGAGAGGTTTAAAATGGAATATGACGTGATGTCAACGATAACGTAAGCTTCCTATAAAAGTAGTTTGTAGTAATAGATTAATAATGGCGGCATACCGTAGTGGTAATATGTGCGTAATCGTGAGAAGTAAAACGCAATCTTACACCGAGAGGCAAAAATGTTTATAATTCTGTAACCCCTTTGAAATTTGCAATATGCTTTTTGCTATTCATCTGTTAATTCGCAATCTGCTATAATTGTAGCTATGTTGATGTTAGGGTACGTGATAAGCGATGTTTTGGATGATCGCCATATCACCGATAAGCCCCTGAATATCTAAATGTATAATGTGAGGAATAGTAACCTGCATGCAGAATAAAGAAGTTTCTTGGTAATGAGGGAAAAGAACCCTGCATGGTCTACACTGGTGTATTTTGGTTATTTTCCCGTGTCTGATATATTGTGGCCATACCCATTCTACCAATGGATGGTGCATTATTGAAATTCACATGGTGAAGACTTGGTAACGTAACTGTCTCTCTGTGGTGTTCGAATCGGTTTATTGGAACTTTCCTTTCCTTGTTGGGCTTGAAATGCAAGCGTCATTCTCAGTATTGCCACTTCACATTTACACCATAGCCTTGTGACTAAGCAAGTCTAATATAGGTGCTATATAGATGCGTTATCATACTGAGCCATATTCAGAATTTGAATACGAGTAGCACTATGATATGTGTTCAGGGTGCCCATCCTGGGTTAGAGAATTGCTGGATGGGTTTTCGGTTGATATATCTTAATTCAATGGTGAGGACGCTTATATTGATTGATTTAACAAAAAATAAAAAATGGACGAATCCGGAATTGAACCGGAGACCTCTCGCATGCTAAGCGAGCGCCATAACCAACTAGACTATACGCCCAGATTCATGAAAATACAAATATTAACAGTTATATCAAACGAATATGGTATTTCACAGTTAGGTCTAGAACTGGATAGCTACAGTTCCAATCCACTGGCGTGAATGCGGAGGGAAAGATAATCTTATGAATATTTTTTTTGTTATAATAATTGTTATATATCTAAATGTTACTAGTGCAGTGTACTTAAATAGTCGCCGAATAGTAGTAGTAAAATCAATGCTAAATTATTTTATTATTGTATTATATTATTATAATTTGTGTATGACATAGACGTTAATTGATTTTTAAAAAAAAAAAAAAAATCAATGCATATGAGCGTCGATGCATCGCATCAACCGGAGTACTCCGATATGCTCCCAGTATCTTTTGTAGTCCCTTATTCTGAATGACCTGGAGTCGTCGCTCTATCATAGCTTTGGGCAATAGAGGATACCAGACAGAACTAGCATATTCCATGATTGACCTAACACAAGCTTCAGAAAGCCGCTTCATTGACATACCATTTACACCATTAACTATGCCTCCCAGGCGGCCAACAATACCCAGGGCTTTCTTCATCTTTGTACAGGCTTCTTCAAAGTGCTGTCATAGGTTTTCCCCAAATTATCGCGAGAGAAATGGTTTCCCTATGACCAAGTGGAAATCCAACCCTGCCATAATATTCGAAAAATAAGTTATTAAACGCTGACAAGTCCTTATCTTGGACACATGCAGAACTCGTCTTTCTTTTTTTCTGGTCTAAATTATTTTATTATTGTATTTTATTATTATAATTATGAATGACATAGACGTTAATTGATCATACTACTATTTTATTATGGTATTGTATTATTATAATTGTGTATGACGTAGACGTTAAGTGATTTTACTGCTACTATTACTAGTGACCATCGAAAGTTTTCAAATAAAATGAATTTAAAGCTATGAACTAAACAGGAAGTAGAGAAGCGGATGTTCTAGTCTCTGTCAATCTGTCAAAAAAATGAACTTATATCTCTAGAATTTGGGCTTATACAATGTAATATGACATTGTTATCAGTGGCTGCACTAGGGAGGCACGATGGCTATCGCGTCTGTGAGTTTAACTTACGCACAATAAAAGCCTGTTTCTGTGCACCGAAAATAAATTAGCTGTGTGGTGACATATACTTAACAGAGCCCTAACATAGAATCGCAGCGATATACGAATAATTCCTCTGATTCCGATACATAGGCAGAGCATGGCTTGACTGTAGGTCCGAGTTCATAGATAGCTATTCTGCCTAAAGCGCTTACTAATAATCGATCATTTTCTAGAAATTGCATCGAATTTATACTCTCTACTAGTTGTTCATTATGGACATCAAGGAATCGAAGCGTGTTGCTGTTTATACTCTCTACTTGTTCATTATGGATATTAACGAATTGAAGCGTGCTACTGGTAATTTGATTTGGATCAAACCGGAACGTCTTGAGAACTGCGGGCTCTAAATTAACAAGCGCAATCCAGATATTCCGGAGACCATCTCTATATGCGATAGCCATACGAGTAGTGTCGGGGGAAAGAGTCCATATTAAAAGATCGTAGTCTCTTATCTTCAAATTTGTTAATCTAACAGTTGAGGATATACTGGAAACATTTTCACTATTCAAATCGGACAACGCTATAGACGTTTTAATTTTTGTCAAAGCGAACTCACCATTCAAGTGCCCCAAATAGAGGCCCTGGATACTTAAAGGAATTGGCTGATGTGTTGGAAATATTAATTTTTTATGCGACAAGGCCTTGCAACGATCCCAAAGAGTGGATCCATGTAAGGAACTAGTTAAATCAATAATAAAACCTTCTGATGGAGACCTTTCCAAAAATCTTCTAGGATGTAGTGAAATTATCATGTCTCCGTAAATACTGATGAAATAATGCATATGAGGTAGTCGAATATCTATATTTATCTCTTCCTTTGTTCCGATGTTTATTAGCTTCAATTGCTGTATGCTGGAATGATGCACTATTAATACCTGTCCGTCATTAGATATTTCGGCCATATCAATACTGAGATATGCAATCACCTGAAATCCTGGACCACATAAACGAACAGATTCACTGCGTAAACTATCAAAGTCACTGCGATATTCAAAGATCAGATTTCCTAGAGTACTCAAACCATTTTGGATCTGTTCGCCCCTATCATATACGAATATCGCATAATCGTGTCCCCGACAGATATACCGACCTCCCGAACTGAGGGATACCGAACAATGATATTCTACACCGGAAAACTGTGTCTCAAGACGAGGATAGCCGCTAGTTAGATTATAAATTGATATTTGCAGTGTGCATTTGGGTTAGCTACCTCACGGTCTTGAGTAATTGTAACCAATACAGAGTCGGGGACACTTGCCCCTAAAAATCTTGCTCCATTCCCCAAAAAGAAGTTCCGTTGCGTTATGCCAAACAGGATACTCCCAAAAATTTCAATGAGGAATGAATGTATAGGATAATCTTTCAATCCAATAAACATCTCTCTGGTAAGACCACTATATCCAATATCACGATATCTGATAGCGATTTCATCTTCAATATCAGTCATAAGTATACTCTGCATAAGTGTGCTTTCATCCGAATAAGGTTGCTGCATATAAAAATCAAATCGCTGCTTTCTTACAAACTTTGCCAATAGCATTGTTTCAATATTGGCATATCTTGGAACTACTCCCAATAGAGAATGATATGCTTTCAGATCTGATTCATATAATAAGATACGAAGAATGATTTCGGGGGGTAAAATCTTTCCAGTTTACAACTCTGGCACTGCCCAAAGCTGCCACTGGAGATCTTGACTCATCAACAATGCTATCGCCATCAACGAAATTCCCTGCAGTAGTAAATGATTCAACAGCTGTTTTTGTGTTCCGTTGCGATCTGTTTTCTTTTTGTGTCTATTATCCATTTCGTTTACCGATTAATGGAGGGCGTTTAGGAATACTTGTGGTGAGACCAATTAATGGGTGTTGATAGAAAATTTGATAGAAAATGGAGTATTAAGATATTTTCCAACGAATCGAACTTCTTCTATAAAGCGCTAGAAACACAACGGTAGTTCACGACTGGGATGGTAAAGATGTTATATGATTGACACATTTCTCAACAAGTATGAATGAAAACTTAGTGATTATGGTCGAAAGAAGTAACCCAAGAACTGTTGAAGAAGTAATGCTAACTCTGGCGTTTACTGGGATTAATAGTAACCAATTTTGTCGATAAATGCTTCCATTTCTTAGCAGTGTCTTATCTTCTCACAAGTTTATATACATATTCAACAACACTTCCATAGTGGTAGCAATTCTCTGGAGAATCATTCTCTGACGAAGAATCTTCACTTCATTGGCGTAAGGGTACTTTGCAGAATATTCGTTTATCGAGGCTGTTATGTAAATCCTTAAAGATATTCTTCTTAAATTATGAATTAAAAATGAATTGGAATGAGTTTCTTGAATTTAGATTAGAGGTATTGGACCCTCGAGACTTGATCCGTTGTGAGTGTTGAGACTGGTGATAGCGCGGGTTGCCGCGGGCATGTAGCGATAAGATGCGAATCATGATCGACAGGCCTATAAAGGGAGAGGTGCCCAAAGTGAAAGGAAAGTTCAACAACAACTTGTTCGACATCGTTAATTAAAAATATGTCTGGAATTCGTGACCCAATTACTTGTCACGTTCTCGATACTGTCAAAGGTAGGCCAGCTTCTGGAATTCCTTGCCAATTGTCAAAGTTGGAAGAAGGAGCAGCTGATTTCAAGTCAGTGTCTAAAGGTGTGACAGATAAAGATGGAAGAATCACCAATTGGGAGACGTCGCTGAGTGAAATCACGGCATCATCGGGCCGGGTTGCATCTGGATGTTATAAAATCCGATTTGACACACTTGCGTACTTGACAGATAGTACTGCAAATAGTGGGTCCACAAAGCAGGCATTTTTCCCGTTTATTGAGATTATATTTACAGTTGACAATCCAGCAGATGGACATTATCATATTCCGTTATTGTTGAGTAATTATTCATATTCAACGTATCGTGGGAGTTAGAAGTGATAGTAAAACAGGAAATAAATATATATTGCTTGCAAAGCGGCTCGCGAAGCGAGCACAACGGGTCCGGGCGGAGCCCGGCCGCCGGAGGCAGGAGTGGTTTAGTAGATACACCACCAGACAGCCATAGTAACGATTGTAGTAGAGATGGACATAACGAGATTGACTTGGTTGTTGGAAAGGATATCGAATCCAGAGTAGGCTTTAATTTCGTCAGAAGAGGGAAGGGTGGTTTGGTCGATTCGATATCCACCTTCAGCTTCGATGATTTTACCTTGGCGGTTGATAAGGGATTTTTGGAGTAAAGCGCCGAGTAGAGAGTCAAGGATGCTTCCAAAGAGGCCAACCAGACCGATAAAGGAAGTGAATTGGAGACGAGAGGAAGGGGTCCAGGATGGGGTTAATGGGACGGGAGAGAGTAAAGAGGAAATACCACCGATGAAGAGACCACCCAGGAGCGCTACTCTGAGTCCCAGACCAGATACGCCACCATTGGTTCCTTTTGGGCATGGTTTAAGGGTGGTGATCAGTCGAGGTTGGGATTTGGAGAGAATTCCAAGTTCGGAAGACCAAGTATCGGAGGTCACAGCTGCATATTGAGCGATGATGCCTACTTGAAGGACTTGCCATAGTTTGGGAGAGGATTGGAAGTAAGGGGTGGTGATGGGTAATAGTTGATTATCAAGTGATAATTGAATGAGGATAAGGATTGAAGCTACAATTGAATTAGCTAATACTTGGATATGATTTCTTGATTCATGAAAGTCTGAAGAGGGGGTTCCTCCAACATGAATGGTTAATGATTTTTTTACGTCGGATTTTAATTTTGTAAACAGAGTACCAGTTACGAAGAATCCAATGAGTAATGCTAGATTGATAGAAGAATCGGTGATACTATGAATAATTCCAGTTAAAACAGCTGTTATAATTCCAGAAGTTGTTAGTGATTTACGGCGGTAAGACCGGACCATTAGAGCAATGATTAGGATCAGACGAATGAGAATGGGGGAGATAGGGAACATGGTAGAGGTAATGATTAGTAGAATGAAGAACGAAGAGCGAAGGAACGAAAGGGAACGAAGCAGCTTTAAGGTATCCCAGGGTCCAACTGAAGCCTCACAAACTAGACGTAGATCACTATATCGGGATAATAATGCAGGTGCATGCTGAAACTTTACACTATGCAGGGTCTATCGTGATCACATCATTCGTAATATACTAACAGTATAATAGACATTAACCATTAACGATGGGCTCTGATTTAATATGTCATATTTAATTGTTCTCATGATTCCTTACAAAGTTATTACACCACCTCATCTATTTCACACAGAGCTGGAATCGCGATTAGCGCTAAAACTCTATTTCACATTTTGGTTTATAAAAGAATACATATTAATATTAATATCAATCATATTAGCCATTTCTGTTTCTGATAATTTAGTAGCAGTAGTAGAGTAGTAGAGTAGTAATTACGTTCTCTCATATTCATACTCACAGCCACACTCCCATTATTCTACTAAAGAGGTTATTAGTTACCCTATTTCTGATATACGTATTACGCGAACTACACGTATAAAAGATCCGACCTCATCTCTATCACAGTGGCATTATTATATCAGGACACAAAACCTTATACTTGATCTCGAACATTCATTTTATTTACCTACGATCATACAAATTCTACTCCTAATTCAAACAATCATATAATCACAAATTACATTAATAACCTGATTATGCCTTTATCACCACCATTGCACCACCCAGTACCACAACATCCAATTCCACCATTTCGATCTCCACCACCAGCAGATATGAGTGGTAATCCTTATGTTCCACAGAACAGTCAGAGCTGGCCTAGTCAAGGAGGCAATCAATATGAACCAGCGGGTACAGGGACAGGTATAGGATCTGGAGTCGGAGCATCCAGAACTTCAGGTAACATTTATCAACCTCAACAGCCACAAGGAGCCCAGGCTGCGGGTTATGGCGGAGCTCCTTATACTAATATTCTCAATGATCCTAGTGCTCAGATTGGTATTGAGGTTGGACGAAATGCTTTAAATTATGGTCAAGAATATATTGGACGAAATATCAATCAATACGTCTCAATATCAGCATTGAAATATTACTTTCAAGTATCAAATTCTTATGTTTTAAGAAAAATCTTACTTGTACTACTTCCATGGCGCCATAAACCATGGTCAAGGCAAATTCAAAGATCGGAGTCTTCAGGTACTGTGGATGGTTATGCTACCGCAAGAGATGATATCAACGCTCCTGATATGTATATTCCTGTGATGGGCTTTACTACTTATGTACTGCTAAGTTCTGTTTTTGCAGGATTACATGGAACTTTTCATCCTGAAATTCTCGGGTATGTGGCATCAAAGGCAATTGCTTTTGTTATTGTCGAATTAATGATTATCAAACTTGGCACTTACCTTTTAAGTGCTGGTTCTAAATTACTCGATTTTGCTGCTTATAGTGGTTATAAATTTATCGGTGTAACAATCACAATGCTTGTTACATCGATTTTTTCTAATGCAATTCTAATGTGGGCAATTTTCCTGTACACTTGGGCATCAAATTCTTTTTTTCTTCTCCGTTCACTTCGATATATCTTACTTCCAGATAATAGCTCTGGTGGGATGACTTCAACTTTCAATTCGAGTCAACGCCAAAGAAGAATCCAATTTTTGTTTTTCTACAGTTTTGTTTGTCAATTTGTGTTGATGTGGGCATTAATTGCTTAATTCCAACGTAAATCATAACGTTATTGCGCCAACGCCATCTACCACCTACCTATATGGAGGAAAATAAATAAATAATTTAATAAATAAAATATAGACATCACTTACACTACCCCGATCTATTCTTTGACAGCATTTCAAGTCGTCGCATAGTCGCCTCGGCATAATCTGATCTATTACGATCAATGGAATCACTCCTAGAATCACTCCCACCACTATTCAATAATGAAGCAGACTTGACAGCTTTAAATTCTCCTCCCATACTTTCGAAATCCTTTGACGCACACAACTGCGCTCCATCTATCCCTTCAAACACAACTAAAACACTGAAAAATTTCCTGCCTTTCATTGCTGGAACTATCGCCACATGCTCAACAGTCCCAAATATGGAAAGTAATTTAGATATCCGTCCCTCACTCAAATCAGAAAAAGTTTGGCGAATTCGAAGTTTCACAGTCCTTTCTGCTTCAGTAAAAACTTGAGTGGTATCTTCCTCGTCAACTTCAATCTTATTCTTCTCCTCATGACCCCCCACTGCCCTCTTTCTCTCCATTTTCTCCTCATGTAATCGCCTTTTCTTCAAACCTTCCATTTTTAATATCTCTAATTTCCTTTTACTATCCGCTGAAGCTTTCAATGATTCAATCACTTGCTTCTCTTTATCTTCCAAATCCTGTTGTAATTTTCTCCTATTATCATCAAGTTCTTTTTTCCTAGCCTCCTTCTCAATCCAGGATTTTCTTAATTGATCATAGATTTTTCTTAGATTCTTAGACACCAAAGTCTCTAATGCTAAATTCAAATTATGAAATTTAACTTTTGCCTCTTCTGTTGGATTTTTGTCAGGATGATATTTCAACGCTACTCTACGGTAAGCCCTTCTAATATCAGATTCTTGACTATCTATGCTGATCCCTAAAAGACCATACAAATCTGATTCAGCTGTAATAGATGGGTTTAACGTTTCTGAAGAACTCATCTTGAACAAATATCGAATGATAGCTAAATATTCTTCATCAAAATTATTTATGTCCAGATTTCATAGAACATCAAGATCTGATAGCCCTAAGATAGTTATAAACCCTATTATCAGTTCCAACATGAAAGCCGCATTCTCACTCTTTATCTGGTTCATGATGAGACTTCGAACCAAAGAAACTATGAGATCATTCCCCTCAAACCGGAAATTGTCTTATCAGATAATTCATCAAACTTTTAAACTATTAATTTTCACTATATGACCGTCGATTGACTGTGATTCATATACCATACCCCAATCTTGGTGGCTACTTCAAATGCCAAAAAAAATATGGAAAGGCTCATTATTGGCAACCGCCAATGATTTATTACCTTATGGGCTAACAAAAGTCCAGGTGATTCGAATATGTAAAGCAAGTTTAGGAGCTCTGATTTGTTTTGTATTATGTATTATCCCAGTGGTTAAAAATCAGCTAGGAAGTGAGGAATATTTATTATCGTTAATGGCAGTTGGTATGAATGGTGGTAGAAGAGTAGGTGCAATGGTTGAACTTATTGTAACGGCAATATTGGGTTTAGGATTTGGAATTGCATATGCAGCGTTTGGTAGATATTTTGCTACTCTAATTGAAACAAATACTGATAATGTCACTAAATCATTAGCATTTTTATCTGTAATGGAGGTTATAATTCTTATGTTTATTGGATTCACAAGAAGTATCGCTCCTAGATTACATATGTTTGCGTTTGTGGTTTTTTTGATAGTTCATTTCTCATTTCTTAGTGATTTAGATGTTCCATTATCAGAATGGGCTTATGGCTTTAGTGTTCCCATGCTTTTGTCTTTTGGAATCAGTTTATTTATTAATCTTACAATATTCCCCGAATTTGGGTCAACTTTTCTTGGTACGACTGTTTTAGATAGTTTAAATGAAATTCATAATCATATGAATTCAACTATTGATTATTTTATTAATTTTACAAACACTGAGCCAGCAAAGGCATTATCAGCTTTACAAAAACAAAGGACTTTGATACGAAAAAAAGTAGCACTATCAAAGTCGGTTTTAACAGAGTCAACATTTGAAATGACATATTCATATATGGCACCAAAAGAGTTAAAACCAGCAGTTAAACTTCTTGTAAGAGCATCAGCTAGTACAAGTGCTATTGTTGGTGCTTGTGAATTGGAATATGCATTATTAGGAGAAGATCATGATGAGAAAATGGCTCAAGATACTGATAATCATGGATTGTCTAGAGAAATAGCTCATGCAGATGCAGATGTTTTAACAAGATTTTTAAACAGTATTCATGATGAAGTAGTATCCTTATCAAAGGCAATATCTCTGAGTATGAATTGTATAAAGCTAGCTTTATCTTATGGATATGATGTTCCCGATCATCTAATTAAGCTTATACAAGACGAAGATTTCTTAGGTAACAGGGGAAATATTGAATCACAAATTTCAAACGAAGGAAGTAATAAAATCAATATTGAAACGATTGACGAGGCGCTCAAGTTTCTTGTTCTTACAATCGCAAAATATGATGATTCTATACCTCAACGACTAGAGAGTGCTGCTATTTTTGAATCTAACCAAGAAAATATCTTGCATGAAGATAATGATTCCTCTCCAATTTTACTCCCACGAGATGAATATTTCCTTGTATCATCATTTTTATTAAATTTCCGAGAATTTGCAAACATTACCTCCAATCTTTTATCAAATTGCCGAGAAATTGTTGACAATAGAACTAAAAGAGAGTCTAAAGGATTCTTTGGAAGGTCGCTATGGTTTTTCCCAGTTTCTTCAAAAAAAATTCTTCGTAAATATTTATGGACTGGAGTTGACGATAAAGAAATGGACGTTACTAGCATTCATACTCATAAACTATCTCGAGAGAGCGATGATTCCGAAAATTGGAAACCCACAGAACCCACCACTTTCACCCGACTTAGAAACATATTAGCTGATATAATAGAATTCCCCAGCAGATACAGTTTTCATTTCAAGTATGCATTCAAATATACAATCCTCCTGATGTTGGTTTCTTTTCCAGCATTCTCTGCTAGTATGAGAACATGGTATGTCGATATTAAAGGTACTTGGATAGGGTTTGTTGCTCATCTTGTAATCGAATCTTCTATAGGGGCTACTGCTAAAGTGTTTCTTGTTCGAGCGGTTGGCTTAATACTTGGATCTGTTTGGGCATATGTTGCATGGGAAGCTGGTTGGTCTGGTACCACAGTTGGTGGTTATGCTGTTATGTGTGTTGTTATTGTTATAGGATTTGTTATTGGGTTTTATTATATGATGCTCTCACCTTATCCTAAAGCTGCATTAATTGGTATTGTTAGTATTACAATTGTAATTTTATCAGTCGTATACCCAGTTGGGTCTTCATCTATGAGCATTAACTTTGCTAAGAGGTGTATAGCGATGTTGATTGGCGGAGCGGCAGCACTGATTGTTCAAGTAACAATCTTCCCGGTTAAAGCACGGGTCGAATTGGTCAAGAGCATTGCGTCATGTCTGGAGTATTGTGAAGGTTTGGAAGGTACCATTGCACAAGGAATTGAAGGAAAGACATCGTCTTACGCTTCAACGCAAGTTGCATATTTACAACTGCAGAAGTTGTGGAAACAGGCAGGAAAAACTCTTGCGCTTGCAGAGAGTTATCGTAAGTACAGTTTGCAGTTATGAGAGTATACAAAACGGCTAACTAACTTTTTCAGGGATTCAAGCCAGACAGGAACCAAGATTTAAAGGATCATTTAAAAATCTAGATAATATTTTTGAAGAAATAATTTTTGTTTTACATCAGATTATAGATAAGTTTCATAATATTGGCTTTTTGCGACAACAATATGGGTCAGCAGTTTTAGATGATCTGAGTGTAAGTAGAATGCGTACGGGCGTATAGTGGTACCCATTCTAACAATTGTAGCCATTCGTCTTCTCTTATCGGAGGGAAGTTTATGGATGTTTGACGACAACCTTCAGAGCACTGGAAGTGGCGCTGATAACTAAAGAGCCATTACCACAGTTCTTACCAAGTGCTCGAATTGCACATTTACGGGTTGTCAACAGAGTACGAGAAGTTCTCGTTAGTGATAGTATGATTAGCAAGGGCCCCAGCCGCCCAGCCTCTTTACATGAGGAAGACATTGAAGTTGGACACTTGACAGAGTTGGAAAGGAAGAATAATATGTTGCGACAGACTTATATGGGTTGGTCGGCCACTAGTTCCGCTCTCGAGGAGATTATTGAATATGTTGAAGAGTTGGCTAACCTTACGAGGGTATTATCAGGAGTTACAAATTTTCGTTATGGATTTTTGAGCCAGTCGTTGAATACTGAGGACGAGGAGACAGATAGCGAGAATGCACTGGATAGAAATGAACGAGGGAAGCAGCAAGAATTATCAGCCCCCGTTAGTTCAGCTGATGGACGTACAAAATCTGTCTCTGCTTCTGAATTTGATGATACTGTTGCAGATCTTAATCGACCGCCAGCTACTCTTCGACAAAGGAAATTTTCAGCATTTGATGGTATACTCGATACAACTGCAACATCTGATGCTGGTTATGATATCACACGTACTCTGTCTCAAATTGAGCAGGATTATGCTATTACTCCTGCGAATGAACGCCGCGGTAGTTTCTTGTTTGCTCGGAGCAATAGTACTAGTACAGCTAGTGACGAAGAACTGCCGTTGTCGTTACAAAGGATTGTTACGGGACGATATCGAACGGGTCGCAAAAAGAAGATCTTCTCTTAGATCTCCGCGGAGCGGAGCAACGGGTCTGGGCGGAGCCCAGCCGCCGGAGGCAAAAAACATATAGAAAATATATATTATTAATCGATCTCTATAACCTCGGGAGATGCAGTTCGTTTGATTGTTGAACTGGATGCTATATTATCCTTCTTTCGTTTTCTACTTTGTCGCAAGGACTGACCGGCCCCTTGAAAATGTATGCTATTTCCAGCTTGTTCTTGATTTTCACGATCCTGTTCTTCTTCAGCGTTTTTGAGAGGAATAAGGGGATAGCCAAAGAAGAGTTGACCAAAAGGAAGATCAAGCGCTGGAGCAGAAACAGTTAATAATGAATCAAGACTTTGTTCATTAGAGTCTTGTGGTGGAATGTTTTCTGCTAAATCTTCATATTTAGATTTGGTAATTGTTTTACCAGATAATTTCTGACCTTCACCTCCAAATGATTTCTCAAGTTTTTGAATTTTAACATTGGATTCACTAGAAACAGCTGCTGATGATTTAACAAGTTTTTCGTACCCAATGGTATTTGCCATTGCTCCAACGGGTGTATTGAATCCACGAGAAGGTACAGAGGATATAGAAGCAGCCCCAGATGCGGGGAATGACGAACCACCAGCAGTATTGTTAACATTAGGTTCAACATATCCAACGGGGGGGGCAAAATCAACTTCTAAATCAGTCTCTACAACGCAGATACTATTATGAGAACTTTCAGGTTTCACTTCAAGAACCTTGATTGAATAAATATGGTTATTATAAGAAATTTGGAAAATATCATCCACCGTCAATGTGCTGAAATGTCGAAGTGCATTTTCTAATACTGCCTTTGGATCATAAATATCTAGAAAGTCAGTTGATTGAGGCTCAATTTTTACAAATGATCCAGACGGTAAATCAATTGATCCAACTTGAATTAATGATCCTGGTTGTAATGCTAAGGTTTCCATCATCCATTGAGGAAGGTAAACTCTGCCTTCTTCGGCAATAAATTCGAGAACACCAGCATGAGTTGTTAATCCAGTTTCTTCACTTTTTAATTCAAATAACATTGGATAAGTGATATGAAGCATTGTAAGTTTGTTCAATGCGCTTGGTGGCATAACAATTTTACCACCGAAATTGATATTTTCTCGTTCTTTTCCAGGCATCATAGCAACAGGATAACAACGGAAATATTGTCTGAATTGTTGGGAGCTTGGGCCACCCCATGAAGGGGGCATATTAAATCCCATTGCTTGATTAAAAGCACCAAACTGGAAGATGTAGATGTTAGTAGGAAGGGGGGAGAGTAGGACTGGGATAGGTGACTGAATCAGACGAATTGAAAAATAATATGTTCAATACTCACCATTTTATATTTCAATTGACCTTAGTAATAGTCAGTTAGAGACGTAAGCAATCAATTATCAATCTAAGGAACTTGTTTTGGTGGCACGAGTAACGTGACTAGAGGATGAAGCCGCATATATATGTCATGAGCGGCGAGATTAGATAGTGAATTATTATCACGTGATAAACTCCTTTATAAGCATATCAACCAAGGTTTTGTTTATATTTCTAAGTTCATCACCGTTAGGAATCATTTCTATTGTTTATCCGTATCGATAAGCATCGTTAATTCAGCTTATTCAAACTTTATTTATTTATTTATTTCGCTCCGTTGTTTCATTTTACCGTGCTAGCCCCTTTACCTTTCTACTAGTCTCAATTCATTTTATTTATTTTTATCATCGCCATCATGACGGACCATCGACTTGTTGACCCAGAGCTCAGAACTGGATCAATTGACTCTGATGATGACTACGATATGATTAATGATGCTCCAGAAATAAAAAATCACCATCACGACTCAAATGATGAAGATGTTGAGTTCGACCCCCATAATATATTCAGTGATATTTCAGGTGAAGATGATAATGATGATTGGGATGAAGATAATTCAAGTTCTGATGATGAACTTATTAATAGAGCAAAAGGAAGTAAAAAACGCGGTCGTGGTAGAACAGCCACAAGAGAAGAAGAATTAAGTCCCGAAGTTAATAAACTATTAACAGAAGCTGCTCTAGCATATTCTAATCATGATATTGATGCAGCAATTCAGCTCACAGAAGAGGCTATTACTTTAGATTCTACTGCTCGTAGAGCCTACACGCTATTAGCAGCTATTTATGAAGATTTAGAAGATTTCCAAAAAGTATTGGCTGCTAAAATTACAGCAGTCCATTTGGATAAACAGAATTACGATGAATGGATTCAATGTGCTGAGTTAAGTGAAGATTTAGGATATCCTAGTCAAGCGATTGAGTTCTATACTCAAGCTTTAAAGATTGACCCAAGAAAAGTGGATATTCAATTGAAAAGGGTTGAACTTCTTCGACAAGTTGGAAAATATCCTAGAGCAATTAGAAATGCCTTACATATACGCAGAGATTTATTTTATTTAATTGATGATGTATCCAAAAAGGCCAATTTAATTATGGACTTGGCTATTTCATTGAAATTCGAGGGAAGAGCTCAAGAAGCTATTAAAATTTATGAAGATATTCTTAAACAGAATATTCGATATGAAGATATAAAACGGCAGAGGATTGAAGATGGTGAAGATGAAGATGAAGATTTTGATTCTGGATCTGATTTTGATTCTGATTATAAAGGCGATTCTGATAATAATGAAGGTAGACGTAAAAGGCGCGATAAAGACGAACCTGAGATTCCATTTCTTTTCAATGAATTGAATAATCTCGCAGAGTTGTATTATTATGAGAAAGAGTTTAATAAAGCGTTGGTTACCGTCAAAGATGTTGCAAGATTTCTAAATGGTAGAAAGGAAGAAACTTGGTGGAAAGATATCAAAGGAGATTGCGAATTTGACGAGAGAAGGAAACAAATTAAAGAATTCAAATCATCTCCATATGCAAACGATGATTCAAAATTTGAATTACCGATTGATATTAGATATTGGTTAATATTATGTCGCCTTGAACTCGATAAAGATCCTACAGAAGCAATAGTTCACGTAGAGATTTTACAGAAATTCCCACCGATTCATTATTCAGATTTATATTTTTCGATTGGTGAGGTACTATACACTCATGGGTATTATGATAAATCATTTGAATTATTTGAAGCTTTAGATAAGTATGATGAATTTAGGGATGTGAATCTTACCATTTCAATTGCTAAATGCTTATTTCAACTAAAGAACTTTGAAGAAGCGGAAGCACGGTATTTTGAAGTTCTGGAACTACAGCCTGACAATATTGAGGCATTAGTAGCACTTGCTGAGTTATATGGAGCAAGCAATCGTATTGTTGAAGCAAGAGATTTAATCGCAAAAGTTAATATGTTACGATCTAATGATGAGCAAAGACAAGGAAAAGAAGAACATGGACAACCGGAAGTGGTTATTGAAGGAGATGAAGAATCATCACCATTTATTACTCCAAGTATAAATCGTACTCCAGCAGTCAGTAGAAAGCCTGGCAAATATAGAAGATTAACGGTTGTAGAAAAGTTGAAAAGAGAACGTGATGCTGAAGATTTGGCTCAAGAACGATTTAGGCAACTTAGAAGATATAATGAAGGAAGGTTACAAGGGAATCCGGCAGCTATATCGGAATGGGTCAGAATTGCAACTGCATTAATATATTCGTTTAAAGCATATCGGAAATTTTTCATTACTGGCAACAAAAGTAAATTTATATCAGGATACGATTCGTTGAAAAGTGGTAAAAAAGATAGTGGCACTATTGAAGAAAGAATTGAACAACTTTCAAATAAAATAACTGAACAAGAGCTTAATGAGGATGACGAAGATGATGAGAATGAAGTGCCTAAGGATTTGTTTAAATTCCGAAACGTGGAGTTTGATGAATGGTTTGATACATTCATGGAAGCAGCACTGTTGAAGGCAAGATATGAAGGACCTGAAGCAGCATTTGAAGTTCTTGATATTGCTAGGAATGCCACTGTTTTTCAAGTTGATGCTACTAGGGCAGTTAAGATCAATCTTGTATATATTTCTTGTGCTTATACTACTGGAGAAATTAAAATTGCCAATGATATCCTTCGACAATATATGAATACGCACCAACTTCATAATGACCTCTATCGATTATACGGATTAATACTTTGTTCTGGTAGTGTTGGTAGTGAATTTTATAGTGGGACGAATAATCAAAAGTTCTTTCTCCGTCAAATCAAAGCAGTAGATTCGTTAATTCAAAAGAAGGATATTCCTGGAGCGGCAAAGATATACGACAAATCGATAGTTATTACAGAAGATAATCCATTGCTGTTAGTACTTTACGCTCATATTCTCCTTATCGGACGAAGTTATGTACCATGTTTGTTTTATTTAATGAGAGCGTACTCAAGCAAACCTAAAGATGTAATGGTTTTACTAACTATTGGGATTGTTCATGTACATAGGGCATTACAGAGACAGACATCGAATCGACATTTACAGATAGTTCAAGGATTAAGTTATCTTGTTGAATATTATGATATTCGTACGAATATGGGAGTTCACGAGCGACAAGAAGCCAATTTCAACCTTGGGCGAACGTTTCACATGTTGGGATTGAATTCGTTTGCGGTAGAATACTATAATCGAGTTTTGGGTGTTTCTGACAATGAAGTTAATGCTGATTATGATTTACGAACCGAAGCGGCATATAACCTACAGCTAATCTACATGTTATCTGACAATCCGCGACTTGCTCGTAAGACTGTTGATAAATATCTAACTGTATAATAATGACATTGCATTTACTATCGTTATTGATCGGTTTCCAATGACCTGAGCGAGTCCGAGCGAAGTCCGGGCGAAATCCGGGTAGAGTCTCCGGGTAGAGACCGGAGAGAACAACATTCGCACCATCGTGGACCAAGACAGCCCGAAGTAAGCTCAGGGGTAAAGTTCATGCGATGTACACAGCGGTTGTTTATCCGTTTACGCTGTAAGATGTTAGGGTTTGCGGAGAACGGCTTTTGGCGGAGTTGAAGAATAACCAATTGTGATTTTATTTGAAGTCAATTAGCTGGGACGGAAACACCGAGAATCTCGCGAAGCGAGAACAATGGGTCTGGGCAGAGCCCAGCCGCCGGAGGCAGAATTGAGAAGCGAGAGATAAGGGAGAAATGAAGAGAGACCACAGACCCTTGCCCAAGGAGATAGGGGTGTGCTGCAGGGTTGATTGGCAGATATTTTTTTTTCTTAATACATGGGTGACACATTTATAGGGAGAGAATGGAGAAAGTGAGCAAAATAGCTAAATCCAGTAATATTGCCTAGACCTAGATAAATACAACATTTTGTTGGTATATCATACTGGCAAGTATATAAATAGACAAGTTAGGTCCAATTTGATCAAAATTTTTTTCTTCTTTTTTTTCTTCAATTAAGATCAATTGATACTTTCCTAACAAAATATAAACCAAAAACAAAAAAAAAAACATCAAGTTTTTTTTTAGTTTTACCAGTGTTTTTTTTTTTTTACTAAAAAAATAATTTAATTATTTTCTTTAGTTCGAATATTCCTCACGAAGTTGCAATTTTAGTTGATATGTCAGAATTAACTCATAAAACTATCAAAGACGGTTGGTTCAGTGAAGTCTCGGACACTATGTGGCCTGGACAAGCTATGAATCTCCGTGTTAATCATATCCTCCATGTTGAACAATCCAAATATCAAGATGTTCTTGTTTTTGAATCATCTGATTATGGTAATGTTCTTGTTCTTGATGGTGCCATTCAAGCCACTGAACGTGATGAATTCGCCTATCAAGAGATGATTACTCATTTGGCAATGAATTCTCATCCTAACCCCAAAAAGGTTTTGGTTATTGGTGGTGGTGATGGTGGTGTACTTCGTGAGGTTGTTAAGCATTCCTGTGTTGAGGAAGCTGTACTTTGTGATATCGATGAAGCTGTTATTCGTGCTTCTAAAAAGTACATGCCCTCAATGTCAGTTGGATTCCAACATCCTAAAGTCAAGGTTCATATTGGTGATGGCTTCAAGTTCTTAGCTGAGTATAAGAACACCTTTGATGTTATCATTACTGATTCATCTGATCCTGAAGGACCTGCTGAATCTCTCTTCCAGAAACCTTACTTTCAGTTGTTGCATGATGCTCTTACTGACAAGGGTGTCATTACCACTCAAGGTGAGAACATTTGGTTGCACATGAAAATTATCAAGCAAGTTGTTGAAGATTGTAAGACCGTTTTCCCCGTTGTTGACTATGCTTATACTACCATTCCCACTTATCCATCTGGCCAAATTGGATTTATGGTTTGTACTAAGAATAAGGAAGCTAATTTGAGAGTTCCTCTTCGTTCTTGGACCCCTGAGGAAGAAGCTTCTCTTAACAGATATTACAATAAGGAAATTCACTCTGCTTCTTTTGTTTTACCTAACTTTGCTCGTTCTGTTCTTGAAGACAACTAAAATTTAGTTTTAATTGAATATTAGGATTGCTTAATCTCCTTTTCCTTCCCTTTTGCCTCCGGCGGCTGGGCTATGCACAGACCCTTGGCTCCGCTACGCGGAGGGCGAAGAACTTTGGCCAACTGGCCCGATGAACTACCAAACGGGTAAATCGGTTATACACAATTGCCGAGACAAGATCTCTCTATCATGCATTGACTGTCAGGTACACAATGCCAAGATCATCGCTTCTCTTACCCCACATCCCTCTGTAGTTAAATCACATTCAACCGGAATATAAGTCTGTAATTGTTTCTCATTGTCTCATAGATTTAAACTCTTAGCAAACAACTTTCTAATTCCGTTTCGCGGGGCATAATCAAGCAGTCAGTCAGCATCAAAGGGTCTAGAATATGATAATCCCTGATAAGCTTTCCAACCAGACCATCGACAGTAACACGGCACTTCGGCAATCTCTGTCATCGTGATCCAACGTAACTAGATGATCTTCCCTAAAATCTACCACGGATAAAACAATATTACCGGTTCCTGGTAATCATGCCCCGTCAACGAATAATATTGTATACCCCACAATCGTCGTTCCTCTTGTTCGATCAAGTTCACAGGTAAATCAGACAGCAACCTCTTGACTATGTTGAACCATGTCCACTTAATAGCGTATCCCCACAAACGTCCTATTTTATTGATCAAGTTCACGGATAAATCAGAGCAACCGCTTGGCCATCTGGAATCTATCTATAAAAGGCTTTCTAATTCCACCAATTCAAACAAAAGCCTATCTTCAGTAATCCCTCTTAAACAGTCTTCTAATCTGCATTACAATGAAATTTGAAATTGTTACCGTATTTATGTGCCTTATATGGCTTGCAAAGGCTACTCCAGTTCCTCAACCTGAACTTGTTAAACGTGCTACTACCCTCAACCAAGATGCAGTTTCTGCTGGAAAGGCGTTTTTCGGTACTGCTACCAATGAAAATGAATGGGAGGATAATTCCGAATATAACACTATCATGCTTCAACAATTTGGTTCCCTAACTCCTGCAAATGTACAGAAGTGGTCGTATACCGAACCTAGTCAAGGCACCTACGACTACTCTCAAGGTGATACATTTGCCTCTTATGCTCAAGAAAATGGTAAAATCCTTTGCTGTGATAATCTTGTTTGGTATCAAGAACATCCTTCTTGGATTGATGCACAAACTTGGACTAGTGATCAGCTTCTCACTATTATGACCGATCATATCACTTCTGAAGTCAGCCATTACAAAGGTCAATGTTACTCTTGGAACGTCGTTAATGAAGCATTCAATGATGATGGTACTTGGAGAACGAATGTCTTTTACAATACTATTGGTAGTTCATATGTTGCAGCAGCATTTAATGCTGCCGCTGCTGCTGACCCCAATGCTATTCTTTATTATAATGATTATAACATTGAATCGCCTGGTGCCAAGGCTACTGCTGTTCAAAATTTAATTTCTTCTTTGAAAAGTCAAGGTGTCAAAATTGATGCCGTTGGTTTGGAGAGTCATTTTATTGTTGGTGAAACTCCTTCTAACTTCTCATCTCTTCTCACTTACCCGACTCTAACCATTTTTTTGGTTAATTGCTTTCCTCCTTCATCTACCTCTTCCAGTCTGTGCATATTCGAGTAAGAAAGCAACTTCACGTTTAGTTGATCTAAATCTTACGCTACAGTCCTTCGTTGTGACATAATTCTCCTCTTCTCATTCAGTATTTCCTTGAAATTCTTGTTTCTGAACAACAACAACAAATGCAAGCCTTTGCCGATTTAGGAGTTGATGTATTTGTAACTGAATTAGATGTTAGATTCTCTAGCTTACCTCCCACTACAGCTCAACTTACTCAACAAGCTACTGATTATACTCAATCTATTAATGCTTGCAAGAGTGTTTCCAATTGCCTTGCTATTACTGTTTGGGATTTTGCTGATGAATATTCCTGGATTCCATCTACTTTCTCAGGTCAAGGAGAAGCTGATCTTTATGATTCTAATCTTAATCCCAAGCCTTGTTATACTTCGGTTCTTGATGCACTTTAAAGAACTTAGAACTTTTTATTTTATTTTCTCTTGATATATACTGTTAACTAAGAATAAATTTATTATTATTATTATTATGAAATTACGACGAGCTGCTTGTAGCGATTTAAACCCCCCCGCATAGCCACTTCGCTATCAAAATACCCCTGCCCTTATCTTTCATAAATCGAAGTAGAAGTTTTGATGATAGGATAAATAAGTTGAAATATTATTCCATAAAATAGCTACTTTCGGGGGGTTTTTTTTTTGATTAATCTATTTCTACCTTTATATAACTTCTAATTCAACTCTCTCTGTCTGCGTGTATTCAAAATATATACTGTCAAGTTGATTTTATCATAAATGATTTTCTTCCTCCAATATCATATTAAGATTGCACCCTTCATATTAAAATCGCGAACAACCCACTAAACCCAAATTTGCCTCCCCTCTCCCTTCCTCCCTTCCCCTTCTCTACTCATCACAATTATCAAAACCAATGCGGCTTTTTGTTGATATGCATATCTTCGTTCATCCTCATATCGCACTTCACTTCACCAAAACACATCACAATGGTCAATCCGTTTGTATTCCAATGTGCTCAATGTAATCAAATCTTCGGTGATAGCTCTTCCTGGTTTGTTTCAACTCCTCCTTTAGCTGCTTTCACTTTGACAAATTTCACAATCGATAGCTTAAGAGTGCAAGAAGCAATATCAATCGTACCTTCTCGTCAAGATACTGAAGATTCCGGCTCTACCTACTGTGAATTACTCTGTACTGGCTGCTCCACTTCCATTGGTCGTGTTTATAAAAGTACCCCTCACAAATTAGATCATTTACGCGATAAATACACCTTCCTTACCGCCAAAACAAAATGTTATGAAGTAGGGAAATTGGATATCATCCCACAAGCTGTAGATGCTGATATAATCCAAGCCACTCGTCCTACTCCTGATGATATTGCTAAAAGATTTGCTGTTTTGGAAGCTATTGTTTTATCTCTTCATAAACGAATCGACTCGTTGACACCTTCTTCAACTAGTTGATACCTGCCTGCCTCCGGTGGCTGGGCTCTGCCCAGACCCGAGCTCAATGCGCTCGTATTCATTCGTTATTTATTTATTTATTTATTCATGTCTCACCTTCTCTTTCCTTTCCCTGACCCTCCTCTACCTGATGTGTATTTAGCAATCTCCGCCTTGCTGATTTCAAGTCCATGACGTGTATTTCTACCTACTGATGCAATTTTTAATCCTCTATCTCTCTTAACAACTTTCTTCTTAATAGATCCTGAAGCTGGTCGCGCCAAGACAATACCTGCTTCTTTAGCATATGTCTCGTATCTCTCTTGCTTCATCTTCCTGCTCTTCTCAATTCCTTTACGAATGCTCATGGGCATCTTTTCTTGAGTGGCCTTCCGTCCATTGGCTTGCTGCATTCGAAGCTGTAATGACTTCAGTCGTGACTTTCCAATTGGATCTAAATCTAACTCTGTCGAAATATCCGCTCCTGAAATATGACCTGCTTTATTAGCTTCCGCTAAAATATGCGACTCATTGATCAACCGCTGAAGAGCTATATCATTATCTAAATTCTCCTTCTCATTCTCATCCGCTTTACCACCGTTCTGCTTTCCTTTTTTTTGATTTGTCTCTGTTTGCTTTTCTTTAGGTGCTGTACTGGTCTGTCATATCTAATTAGTATTCGCAACTTCTCACTTCCATCTCCGCTATCTGGGCGCCTCACTCGTTACTTACCATAAACTTTTTCTTCTCCTGCTTAGCATTCAAATCAAGTCCTCTATTACCAGCCGATGTATCGGTAAATTTTACCACCTGAGGCGCATCATCATCATCTTCTTCAGACATGTCATCATCTTCCGAAAATCCCTTGAAACCATCTCCTTGAAGGTCATCTGAATCATCAAAAGCAGAATTATTAGATTCAGAATCCGAATTTAATCCGCTAACTCTGCTGCTATCTTCATCGCTATCATCAGAGCTATCTTCGTTCACACTTCCACCCTGAATTGTTCCAAACTGAGCTTCAAAATTACGTCGAAATATATCTAAAACTTCTTTTTCTTTCTTGCCACTTTGCAAAGATGAACTGGCAGTTGCCTTCTTTTTATTCTTCACCAACACCATCTCTATCTTTATATTTTGTAAATAATATGGTGAACATACAAACCTATCTTGCGTCGATCACTGATTTTTTATATCTGCCTGCATAGATCTACATAAAAATTTCCATGTATCAAAATCAGCCAGTTATTCCTGAGAAATTCATTCTGAGGAGTTTTTCCAACCTCCAATCCTATAGCGAGATGTGCAGATTCTTGAGACTGCTGGCCTCATTGCTGTGGTCGATTTTGTCCTACTCAGGGTTAACAGAATAACATTTAATATATAAGCTATTTAAATAATATTTATATCGTGATTGTTTGAAGAGTGTAAAATACGAACTGGTTGCACATGGAGAGCTGTGTGCCATGAGAATACAGAGTAACCTCGTAATATCAGCTGGTTCTAAAACTACTTGATAGATAAGTGTATCTGTTACAATGTCGGAACTCCGGTACATCTTTCACAAGTAAGACAATAAATGAGTCTAAAAGTAAAAGACGCTAAAGTCCACCAGAGGGCCTCTTGCAGAAATTATATGAAAGTAATCAGAGCAAATTTATTTGCAGTATACAATTAACAATGTTTATAGTGGCAATCTCATTTTCAATGTGGAGCAGGTCTGTATGGTGTCCCAATATTATGCACATGTTAGCTAAGTGACTGCGATGAATATCTAGAGAGAAATAATATTTATATCATTCTGATAGAGGAGGAATGAAGCTTTTTCCAACATTTTTCATATGTGTATTGTGCTGGAGAAGTAGTCACTTCTATGAATATGGATAGAGCTAGCAGTACCTATTAATACTATGCTCTTTATTATCCGTAACATCTCAATGCTATTAACGACAGTTCGATTCATATCACTGCTCGCAGAAGCTGCTTTCTCCTTCCCTGTACGTATGCATCCCTTTTTGCATAAACTTCATTACCTCCCTCTCTCCATATGCAAAACAAGATAGAATAATCTTGCCGAATGATTCTAGAGGACCCTGTTGATCACTATCCGAAACACTAGGAATTTAGTTAAATATACCGATTTTAGTCAAAAAGAACAGTTGGCTCGGCGGCCAAACTGTGAAAGAGACATAGTTAATGAATTCATCCATCCGATATCACTGTTGTCGGCTCCCTTCATTAAGAGCGTAGCGCGACCCTAACAAATTTCTGGGCGCACAATTGCCTTAGTCGATCATATCTCAAATCATCAAAATTATGTGCATTTTTGGGGGGGGGGGGGGGGGGGACCCTGCAGATCACTAACGTAACTGACTTTTTTGAGGATACCCCATTTTCTATCTTCCTTTTTCTTCTTTTTCTTTCTCAAATTTTTTTTTTCATAAAGATTATCTGAGTTCGACCGGTTCGTGTTATTGCGAGACTAATTTACTTCTGATACTACTTACGCTCTCTCTGGGCTGCTATTCTTTGGTTAACTGAGTGACTGATAATTGCCAATCACTTATTCCTGTTTCTCTATTATTGTTCTTGTTTGTGAACCAACGAATAGGTCATATTTCTGTTTGAGCTTTGAGAAGATTTAGATAGGAAATCACTTTACAGTCAATTATGATATTCCAAATCTTACTCCTATTTGCGGGCCTCTTATTAAGGGGTGGAAATGAACAACCTTCCAACCACTCAAAGAAAGATTCCATCAAAGCCATTGGTCGATTTATTAAAAATATCTTTGTCTGTGATTCACCTCCACGTTTCAATCCATCAAATCATTCCTCCACCCTTCGTTCTATGAAGAGAAAAGCTTTCAGAAAAGATAATTTCAATAACCATACTTCATTCGTAAACAATTGTCGTTCTCTGCGGAGAAAAGTATTCCGAAAACACAATTCCAATCCTTCTAATTCAACAAACGATTATTTAAGCTTTGACACCCTTTTTGACAAAGATTACAATGTGCCTTCTCCTTTACCCTTTATCAACTTTGATGGCATTTTGGACCAAGCTTTAAGTGCCCCTCCTCCTCACCCGTTTCTTGGATCAGTCAATGGTAAATCATACATTATCCCTGACTCTATTGTCAAAAAAGCAGTAAGAGAAGAGTGTGTAAACCCCCGCTTGAAACCAAGCCCCGGAGCTTCTACTCAGATAATTTATAACGACTGCGTCAACTTTATTGAAAAAAGGGAGAAACTGATCCAAGGGTTAAGGGATTTAGTATCTTGGGAAAAATCTGCATCTAAAGAGCAAAGCAAATTAAAACCTCAGCATTTCCTCAAATGCAGTCAAGATGCCTTAGAGCACAAATTAGAATTTGAGCCCTTCAATGTTGATACTTTTCGACGTATTCGAAGTATACTTTCGATTAAAGAGGAAGAGTTTAGAACAGCTTTTGACGGTGATTTGTTTTTTGACCCACAGCATACGGCCTTTGACCCTGAGTTATCTAGAACAGGAAGATTCAGAATAGAATGCATCTCTCCAGGCGCTGCTTATTTGTTACATCGAAGAGCAAAGCAATTCAAATCTTATTTGAGATCCCACGAACAGTCCGAATTACAAAGATACATAGGATTGTATCGTGTGGGACCTAGTTTCTTTGCTATTGAAGATAAACAACATCCTAAGTCAATTATTGGTCCTATACAGCATTGCATCTCTTTCAACTCTGAGCTCCAGCCTTTTCAACAGTGTGTGGATACAATGTCTGGCAAATGTAAGAAGAAAAATGTATTGCTTTCTGATGTAAACTTTCTGAAAACCGTTTATTATGAAACGGAAAAAATACACGTATCAGTTGAAATTACTCAAAAGTAAGTAATCTCGGAGCAGGAAATTTAAGGTATTGCTTCTAACAATTCATAGAAACCAGTATGTTAAGATTAAAGAGTGGGTAAGGCCCCCCATGGGTTTTAAACTTGAGGAGCAAGAAGAGGACAAGTCAGAAAAGAGTTTAAAGCGAATTCGTCAAAAATTCAGACGAGTTCGTCGATTCTTTCAGCATTAAGAAAGGAAATGTTAGGCAAAAAACTTGATACAGAAAGAAATGAAGATAATTTGTGAAGTTTAAGCTCACCAAATTTCTGTTTGTTCTACTGTTCAATCCGGACATTTAGGCATGCCTCCAAGCTTATATTGTGTTACAGTTTACCACAAAATTAAGTATTTGAACTGATCAATGGTATATTATCTAGATGGTTTAGTGTGTCATACTTTACCACTCTATCAGCTATACTTCATATTCACAGGACGACTTTGCAAGCAAGATTAAGTATTTGAAGTGATCGATAGTATATTATCTAGATGGTTTAGTGTGTCATACTTTACCACTCTATCAGCTATACTTCATACTCACAGGACAACTTTGCAAGCAGGATTAAGTCTGAACTGATCGATAGTATATTATCTAGATGGTTTAGTGTGTCATACTTTACCACTCTATCAGCTATACTTCATATTCACGGGACAACTTTGCAAGCAGGATTAAGTATTTGAACTGATCGGTAGTATATTATCTAGATGGTTTAGTGTGTCATACTTTACCACTCTATCAGCTATACTTCATATTCACAGGACGACTTTGCAAGCAAGACTAAGTCTGAACTGATCGATCCTATGCTATTTCCATGGTTTATTGTATCACAGTTTACCGCGTTTCAGGTATCAATGTTCACACCACCTCCGGAGATAAATTTGAGTGCTTATGTCTACTTTGGTAAAGATTGAAGGGAAATTGATTGGATTTGGTGTTCTTGTGTTATTTTATCTTCATTAATATTCTTTCTTTCTTGTCGGGTTATTTGCAAATTTCATTATCCTTGTTATTCTAATTCTAATCCCTATTCTATTATGTTTATTCACTACTAATGTTTTTGTTTCTATTGATTCACTCTTATTATTATTAACTTGTAAATATTAATTATAATCATTTTTCACCCATTATACCCTAGTTTTTCACTCTTTTTGTTTGATAGGCAGATTGTCATCCAACGAATGAATAGTGAGCATCTCCTGAGCCAAGATGCGTGATTTGGAACTATACGATAAGAAATGCATTCACTTATTTGAAAGAGGATTCATTAGGGTTAAGAAAATAGCTCCGTTATTTGTACATTTATAATGCACTCAAATATTAACTAATTACACATTAAAAAAAAAATAAGATATATACAATTCTGATCATAATTCGTCTCAGAATATGTACATACTGTTATCGCCTCTGTCAGTGTAGAAAGGATAAATAGCAAATGATTTATAGAAAAATTGAACCGTATTAATCTATTTTATACATTTGTCTACATTCGTGACTATTGATAATATTCCTTGATCTAATACAATCCAGGATTGCAGAAAATACCGATTGGCTAAACTGATTTATACTACGTAAGGGGTATCTAAGTTGATTGAAAACGTATCTTATTCTAAGCTAAAGATTTTCGAGGGCGCTCTACATTGACAACTTGATGTTAAATTTCCTAAAATTAGAGTCCACTTTGAAATGCTGCAAAATCTTGTTCAAAATAGTTATTTTATCAAGGTAGCACTGAACTACCAATTTTACATTTCAAACCACGAGAAGAAGACCGAGGCTAATTTCAAACCAGCTATTTCTGGTCAAGATAGATAACATTAATGACAGGTATGTTACACATGTTCAATTGTCCAGAAGAATGGGCATAAAATCAGCCTATTTCCAGTGTCACGTTAGGACTACTCAGGACGTCAGCGATCGCTTCAAACGCGATATTTGCAAGGAATATATTAATAGTAGCATTCAGGGTCAAGCGCTTAAGTTCATCGGAGTAAAATATGCATCTAGATAGATAACGGACTACGAGGTGCATATGCAAACCAGGATATCTACCCTGCATTACAGCTCTAAAGATCAATAATAACTATGTAGCATTTAGGGGATATCGCGCTTAGCTTAAATGGGATTCAATTATAGGGAATTGTATATAATATAATATATTATATTGATCTTAAAACGATAAAGATATAATCTAGACAACAACTACGCGCATTTAAGTTACTGGTTTCCTACTAGGGTTAGGGTGTCCTGACTATCGATTACGGATCATTTGTCAAAATTATACTTGTATTTATTATTTACTTATTTCCGGAATGGAACGCGAATGTAGCGATTTGCTAAACTCAAAGTATTTCACACCCGCTTTGGAACTAAATTTTAGTAAACAATAACAAAAATAGATTTATCCGTCGGCCATACACATCTAACCATAAGTAGCTTGGAAGGAAAAAGTAACTCGAATTAACGCAGGGGTAGTCAAGTATCCTGGTTATAATAGTCTAATAGGCCATGCCTTCCCCAATCTCCACCCACTGGCTAATCTAATACCTGTCTCTTTCACAATTTGTTCCCATACCCTGAAGAATATAAAATGTCGTTAGTTTTTCACCAATCTATTTTCATTTTCGTTCTCCACACGAGCGAGAACTAGCAATTTCTGAATGTGGATATGATCTATAATCGCTTAATTATATGCCATAAATAAATTGCTAAATAACCTTCTGGTCCCTTGTTTGAATTTCTGGTGTATTAGTTGTATACCAGATTTTAAAACCATGCGAGCAATTAGAGCTGCCATAGTAGTCTAATAGGCCATGCCTTCCCCAATCTCCACCTCTGACTAATATCATCCCTGTCTCTCCTAACTTGTTCCATACCCATCGAATATAAAAGGTCGCCAGTTTCTCACTAACTTACTTTCTTTCTCAAAAGGGTGTGAATGATAATGGTGGGATTTGGGGATTGCCTAAATTGTATACTAAATAAGTTGCTAAATAATGTTGCGCTTGAGCTTCTGGTGTATAAATTGTATATCAGATTGAGCTCCTTATTCTTACCTATAAGGTGGCTGCTTCGCGATCTTCGATATTTCTATTGTGGAGTGTTATTGGACTACTATAGCTGTAGATCACCGTCGAATAGCAGTAAATGATCCATCCAATAAGAAAGGGATTTTTATTAATATTAGTGCTGACAGATAGTAAGGATTTGGAGAAATGAAAGGGATGACTGCCTGTCAGAATTGCGAGCGTTATACATATAGAAGAAAATATCAAAGTGATTTACATACCGTTATAGGTTACCTCTAAGCTTTTAAGCTACAAAAGCCAGGCAACAGAAAATATACATAATCCTGTCAATAGTTTAAGAATTGGATCAATTGAGTAGTCTTTTCGTAAATATTCCATCTTCGCATTGTCATTGATTATCGCCATTATCCCTGATCTACAAGACTCCCCTGCATTAGTGCAACAGAAGTAGGATCTGACCCTCAGAGCTTCAAATTAAATCCATCAGCAGATTAAAATAAGTTAGCGTTTAGGGATAGGATATCATCATACAAATTCCCTGCTCTTCCAGCTGGTTCTTCATTACAGTGACTTTCTTAAATCTCAACCTGGAACCGAGGAATATTAACTCGTTCGTAACTTGCTAATATGATTTACCTCAGCGTGCGCATAGTCAATAGTACCGCAACTATTGAACCCCAGTTATGCCTAATATCACTTGTTTCATCAAACCAAAATCATCCTCACCAACCCCTCTCCATCCCACTCAATAGACGAGACAGAACCTAACCGTGGGGGTACAACTTTCCAATATTCAATCACTATTGTACGCTGCAGTGTCGGAAAAGCCCGTCGTTAACCGCCAAATGGTTCTCAGTATCAAACTCGAACAGGTTAAGGGTTATTACTAATTGGGAGTTAATCCGAAATGATACAAGATAATCCGAATATACGTTAACGTTATAATCCACACAGAAATATGATTAAGCACAATTTGTAAAAGCAGATTCAATTCCTTCTTTTTCTTTCAACATCCCCCTCTCCCACTCAATCACTCTCCCCCTGCGTTTTCTCTTTGGCTGTTGTGGCTCTAAGTTATGTATGACCCCCCACCCTCGGAGTACACCGGGTGAAAAACCGAACAGCACATAACTATGTACCTACTTAACGGAATAAAGATGTAAGCTCCCACTCCACTCCCACTCCCACTCCCTCTCCCGTTCCCTCCAACCCCCAACATACCTCCCAATTGATAACGCCGTACATATTCTCTCTAATTATCCGAGAAATTTGCCCAACAACAAACCAAAGGCTTACGCAGACGCTCTGGTCAATTTTTTTTTTGACCACATTCGCTTTACGTGAAGTTCCGTAGTTTTACAAAAAAATCAGAACAAAATGCTCTCAATTCGTTCAGCGGGTTCTGTTAAAACTGCTGCAATTGCTGTAGCTAAAAGAACTTTTGCTACTAGCTCTGAATCGGTCACTATCCAACTTCCCGAATCTTCCTTTGCAACTTACAACCTAGATGCTCCTTCCCTCGAAGTTGACTTCAAAAAGGATGAATTACTTCAAATGTATAAAGATATGACAGTTGTTCGTCGTTTAGAAATGGCCGCTGATGCTCTTTATAAAGCTAAGAAAATTAGAGGTTTCTGTCATTTATCTACTGGTCAAGAAGCTATTGCTGTTGGTATTGAACATGCTATTACTAGAGATGATACTGTCATCACCTCATACAGATGTCACGGTTTTGCTTATATGCGTGGTGCATCAGTTAAAGGAGTTCTTGCTGAATTATTAGGTCGTCGTTCTGGTGTCTCATTCGGTAAAGGTGGTTCAATGCATATGTTTGCTCCTAATTTTTACGGTGGTAATGGTATTGTTGGTGCTCAAGTTCCTGTTGGTTTAGGTGTTGCTTTTGCTCATCAATATAAGAATGAAAAATCTGCTACTTTTGCCTTGTATGGTGATGGTGCTTCCAATCAAGGACAAATTTTTGAATCTTATAATATGGCTAAACTTTGGAATGTTCCTTGTATTTTTGCTTGTGAAAATAACAAATATGGTATGGGTACTGCTGCTTCTCGTTCTTCTGCTTTAACTGATTATTATAAGCGTGGTCAATATATTCCTGGTCTTAAAATCAATGGTATGGATGTCATTGCTACTTATCAAGGATCTAAATTTGCTAAAGAATGGGCTGCTTCTGGAAAAGGTCCTCTTGTTCTTGAATATGAAACTTATCGTTATGGTGGTCATTCCATGTCTGATCCTGGTACCACTTACAGAACTCGTGAAGAAATCCAACAAATGAGATCTTCCAACGATCCTATTACTGGTCTTAAAACTCGCTTACTTGATCTTGGTATCGCTACTGAAGCTGAATTAAAGGCTGTTGATAAGGAAGCTCGTGCTTATGTTGATGCTCAAACTGCTGAAGCTGAAGCTGATGCTCCTCCAGAGGCTGATCCTAAGATCTTGTTCGAAGATGTTTATGTTAGAGGTACTGAAATTCCTGTTCTCCGAGGTAGAATCCCTCAAGAGAACTACTCTTTTGCCAAATAAATCATCATATATTAATACATAATTCTACCGCCTCTTCCTCCCTCGCTCCCCTTTCTTGCCTCCGGCGGCTGGGCTCGGCCCAGACCCGTTGGTCGCTCCGCTCGTTTTCTGATGCTCAACCCATGCTCACATACTCTCTACTTTGTTCTTGTTTCAACTTGATTAACGTCTACTGCATCTCACGTCACTCCTTATCACTTCATGGTATATCGTTAACACGAATTGCTGACGTCAACTTCGTAATCTATGAGAATCATATGCAATAATAATAGCGCTGCTATGCTAATTTAATACCTCAATCCCTTTATGCATAGAGTTGCACCCCTTGAAACCTTCCGTTATCTCCTGAGGTCCCCAAACTCCGTCGAGTATAAATAGGCACCAATATTCTCTTTCCTGGTATTCTGATACCACGCCATACATCCATTTGAACTGTTTGACGCTCAAATTACTTCATATAACTGCTATAAATAAATTTGCTTAGATAACTTTAGTTCCTGACTAATTTTGTGGTATATGAGGTGTATACCAATTGTTTGCTCTTGAATTGTATAACTTGTGAGGAAAACCCCAGCTTCATTATGCACTGATCCGGGCAGCTTGGAGGCTGTCAATAGAATTGTACTGGATTAACTCTAAAGTAGTTGTATTAAGTTAAAATATGAGCTAGTAAAAGACGTATTTTGGTATGGAAATCTCGTTTCAGGATGACACAAGTATCTAGAACTTTTTACGCCTATTGATAGCATTGTAGATCAGGGGTCGGCTGAGGAATATAAATATCATTACGACCATCGCTCCCTTTTCCGATCCAACTTAGCAGTAGTATCTAAAGAATAAAAACACACCAATGAGGAAATAATCCTTCGCTGACTGCATTTTGCTATATAACACCACATTCCTAACGGACGATATTCCTTTTACTATCATTGAAAGAGACATCTGGCCCGAGGTGCAGCTATTGGATGATCCCAACAGCCTATATGCTGTTGTTACCAAAATATATAAACTCCTTGTTCAAGGGGACGTCACTAAAACGAATTCACTTTATGAAATAGAATATAATAAACTAACAAACCTGATATTGCCGGTTGGAAGTTGTATATTATCCCTGAAAATATATGCGATTACAATGATGCGTCAGCTTTATGCTACAGCATTAAAATAGCGTAGTGGCCGACTTTCTATGCAGTTAGAATAATCACAAGAGATAGACAGTAGTATCAGTGTGTTTTATCTTCCTCTACGGACTTCGGCTGCCTGTATGCCAATCAATATTAACCACAACCCCTGAAAATCAGATGTATCGCAGACTGGGTATGGCTGCTACGACTCGGCTAAGGTGCCGAGGATCTAGACTCTTATATGCTAATTATTATCACATTTATCGTCCCCCTATTGATACCTAAACTAATAGCTGAATGGATACCTGAATGACACCTAAACCTGGGACAAGAGTAGTAGTAGCCAGGTAGCGCAGGGTGGCGCGTTAGCGTGAAACCAGGTTCGACGAGCGCGCTTTGTAACTACTAGGTAAGTTAGCTGTCATGATGCGGTCTTTACGTGAACGAAATGTCAGACATCGCTTTAAAAGTTATCTTAGAAGCAATAAGAAGACTAGATATAATACGCAAGCATAGCTAAGAGTAGGGGGAAACACTGGGCACGCAGGGGTAAAATATGCCTGCAACTAGCCGAGTTTACTTGCCGCACGCTGACTACTGAGACCCTCCACTCCTTTTTAAATGGGTTCAAACGCGCGCGCGTTTTAGCGTAATGTCGGGCGACCAGTGCGTTACGGAGAAGAGACCCTTCATTTTTTTTCAATCGACACTAAAATAACTTAATTACTAACTGTAATTGTGGCATAACATCGACCTTTCAAACGTTAGAAAGTGTGTAGGGTTTAGGATTATCATTTGGAAAGGTGACTGATTGTAGGATAATTTATATCGATTTATTGTTTTATTTTTGACTTTGTAGGAGAACTAGCAGGGGTTTTATTTGCAAGGTATTATAGAAGATAGCACGATGGCCGAGCAAACGAATAAGAAGATTTCAGTTGTTATTTTAGGAGATGGAGGTGAGTTTGGAGGGAGGGGAGAGGGGAGGAGAGGAGAGGAGAGGAAGGGCTATCTGGGTAGAGGAGGTTAAAAGGTTACTAATACATCGGTAGGGGCTGGAAAATCATGTATAACCATGAGATTAATTCGAAGTAAATGGGTTGATGAGTATGACCCGACTATTGGTAAGCAACGAGCGGAGCGAGCAATGGGTCTGGGCGGAACCCAGCCGCCGGAGGCAAGAAGAGGGGAGAGGGGAGTGAGTTAACTAACGTGACTTAGAGGATTCATATTCCACTCAGCGAACAGTAGATGGAATTAGTTATCGATTGGATATTATTGATACTGCTGGTCAGGAAGAATATAGAGATATGTTGGGATCGTTATTTAGTGTAGATTCAGCTATTGATGCTTATCTATTGGTATATGATATTACGTCGGAGACTTCATTAGAAAATTTGGAATATTTTGATGAGTTGATTGAAAAGAATTTAGATGCAGGTGGTAGAAATTCTCAAATTGCTAAGCCTGTGAAGATAGTTGCTGGCAATAAGTGTGATCTTAGTGAACATAGAACTATTAGTAGTGCACAGGGATTAGCATGGGCAAAGTCTCATGGATGTGGATTTATGGAAACGAGTGCAAAGGCCATGGTTAATATTGAAGAGACATTTCAAATTTTGATTCGTCAAGTTGTTAGTAATAGGCAGTTAGCATTGGCTGGACCATCGATTGTTAGTGATAAGGATAAGGGTAGTGGTAGATATTTAGGGGGTGATAATAGTGAAAAGGGGGAGAAGGGAGGATGTTGTGTTATTAGTTAGAGATGTAAAGTTTGTATGATTGTATGATGAAAGCATTAGGGTGAAGATGATTGTGGGTGAGAGAGATTGTGATATGGTTGATATGGTAGGGGGGTATGTGATATATTATGCAAGTGACCAGCGGATGAAACTTGAGAGGACTTTGACTCTGCGTGTAAGATAATGTCATAGGATGACTGACTATACTGTATCCCGCTGTATCCCGCTGTATACCACTGTATATCTTTAATTTGAAAATATATCATATGTTTACCCCTGAAATTACGTATCTGGTAGTAATGTTAATGCTAAGGGTAGGGCTGATAACAGACGATCATACCCCTTTATAATACTAAAAAAAAGTTCCCTAGGGGGGGTCATTTTGATCTTATAAAAAGTTATTTATAATTTTGAGATTAGTTTTGGATTATTTATAGTATAATTAGTGATTAAAAATTTAATAAAAAATGTATGTTATTTAATAAAAAGTGAGGGGAAAAGGAAGATGAAGTTAGAATCATGTGATCAAAACCTTGATATAACAATATGACAAACTATGATTAAGTACTTAACCACAGATAGTGGGTTTAAGTGGTAAATTGATTGAGAGAGATGGCGTAAATTAAGATTATATTAAGATTATATAAATAGATCTGATAGTTCTTTAAAGTTTTACAGAGCTATTCAACATATTACTTTTGACGATCTCATCTGCCGCTTATCTTATCTAATCTTTAGGATCATTCTAAGCAACAGCCATTTAAACTAATTCGACAATCCGTATATAGCCAATAAATCGACTAGCTCTATACCACCTCACCACTAGCTAGTTCTCACTAATAATCCGTTAGCTCTTAGCTCTCACTAACAGCTCTGAAGAACAGTGGTAGTAGCGAATCGAATCGACGAGTTAAACTTCACCGTTCAACCACGTGTAGAGCGCCGCAATGTCACAACCACACTATAACCACTCCATAACCACACGACTTGTTACTTTCTTTATCTAAGTGGCTGGTCTGATCAAACACCCAATTAGGAATATGATATTTGAGAGTGGTAGATTTAACAAGGAGGAGAGATTGAGATGGAGAGATAGGAAGACGGAGAGATGGAGAGATAGTAAGATGAAGATTGTAGTAGATTAGCTTCATTCGCTTCGCTTTCGCTTGAGCCGCTGCCTTGCGCCTTTGCTTGTCATTCGTTACTTATCAGCAACTCATTACTCGCTCACACTCACACTCACACTCACACTCACTGATTCTCTCTCTCACCTCACCAATTCTCTCTCTCACTTCTCGCCTTCCATTCCAAACAATGGAAACGCACAGATCAACACATATTTCCCCATTTAATCAACTTTTCTCCCAAATCAGGAAATTGATTATCAACCTCCCATCTTCTTTACCGCATATCTACACCAAATAAACAACCCATGTGCGCGCAAATGCGCGGCTTTTCATATAAAATGTTTATGTCTTTAATAAAACATGTGCGCCGAAAATTTCCCAACCACCAACCAGTATTTATATAAGTTTGCAGCATCTTTGTATCGAATTGGATGAGATTGGAATTTTTTTTATTTTATTTTTGTAATTCATTTGATTTTGGTTTTCTTTGTTTGTAAATTACATTTCAAGAGTGAGTGAAGAATTACAATTTTAATAATTATAAACAATTTGATTGAGAGTTAGTTTCTCGTTGAATAGTTTCTTGAATCAATTGTAGAGTGTAATCTTATCGTATTTGCATTTCTCAATTGAAACTTAGTTTCTGTTACATACACTTTGTATCACAATTGGAAAGTTGTACAAGTTATACTCCAAATCTCACCTTATCTTCTACTACCATGCTCTTCGGTCTTCGTCTAGCTAACGAATGCTACCCCCCTTGGAAACAAGAATATATTAGTTATGAAAAATTGAAAAAACTCCTTAAAGAATCGGTCATCTCCGATTCTGGTGAACAAGATTCTTCATGGTCTGAACAAGATGAAACTAAATTTGGTACATTCCTTGACTCAGAATTAGAAAAAGTTTACTCTTTCGAAAGTGCTAAATATCTCGAACTTTCTAAACGAATCTCCACTATCGAAAAAACTGTCGAAGAAGCTCAAAATATTGATGCTAAAAAAATTGAAGCCGAATTAGAAGAAATTCTTGAATTTGCTTCTCAATTGGATCGTTTTAGAAGATTGAACTTCACTGGTTTTGCTAAAATCGTTAAAAAACATGATCGTTTACATACAAAATATAAAGTAAAACCATTACTTCAAGTTCGTCTTAATAGTTTACCATTTCATTCTGAAGATTATTCTCCTTTATTATATCGTTTATCAACATTATATTCCATTTTAAGTGAGAATTATGGATCAACTGCCTATCCAGCTTCTGCATCTGCAGTTATGTCTTCTTTCCATCGTTCTTCAGGATTTAAAACTTTGAAATTTTGGATCCATCCTGAAAATGTTATGGAAGTTAAAACTAAAATCCTTCGTCATTTGCCAGTGCTTGTTTATAATAGTGGTTCTGAACCTGGTGAAGAAGAAGATGCGACTGATCCAATTGTAACTTCATTATATTTTGATAACAAAAATTTTGAAGTTTATGATGCTCAATTGGAAAAGAAAAAAAATACCAACAATGAATCGGTTATTCCATCATTAAGATTAAGATGGCATGGAAAATTATTCCAAAACCCAAACATTACTTTGGAACAAAAATATGACGATAAAGTTGTTCGTATTAATCTTAAACCAAAACATGTTAACCAATTCATCAACGGATCTGCTTCTGCTCTTATTGAAAGACAAATTTCTAAATTGAAATCACGTAACGCTTCTTCTTCTAAGATTGATGCATATAAATCTGCTGCTCAAGATCTTGAATCATACATTACTGATCATCAATTAGAACCAGTATTGAGAACTGTTCATACTCGTACTGCATTTGAAATCCCTGGTGATGATAGAGTTCGTATTATTCTTGATAATGATATTTCTTTCATCAAAGAAGATTCATTAAATCAAGAATCTCCTATTCGTGAACCTGGTTCATGGCATAGAGCTGATCTTGATATTCCTGGTGTTGCTGATCCACTTAAAGTTCTTCGTAAATCTGAATATGCCAAATTCCCTTATGCTGTTCTTGAAGTTCGTGTTAAAACCACTGGTAAATCTGGTGCTGCTGCTGGTACATCTGCTAATGGCTCATCTACCGATAAAGCATATGCTTCATGGGTTGAAGAGTTGATTAATGGTCATTTAGTCACTGAAATCCCTAATTTCTCCAAATTTGTTCAAGGTGTTGCCAGTTTATACACTGAAAATGATCATGTCGATGGTTTACCATTTTGGTTACCTGAATTAGAGCATGATATTCGTCAAGATCCTACTGAAGTTTACAAACGTAACAGACAATTAAATGCCGATTCTCAGAAGGCTCTACCATCTTCTAAATTAACCTATCCTAGCAGCAACTCCACTCTTATCACTGGTTATGAAGCTGATGAGGATTCTAGTGATGGTGGATTATCATCTTCTGGTGGTACTGCGTCTAAACGAGGATCAGTTGGTTTCCCAACCTACACCCCTCATAGTGGGCCTAAACTCGATGTTGATTCTGAAGATGAAGAAGTTGTTCTCCCACCCGGAGTAAAAGAGCCCGAAAATTACATCAAGAATTCTGGATCTGTTAAAGTAGAAACAAAAGTTTGGTTAGCAAATGAACGTACTTTCAACCGTTGGTTGCATGTTACCACTCTTCTCTCCGCATTAACCTTCACACTCTACTCATCTGTTGAGCGTTCGTTCTCTGCTAGTCATGCCGAATTGGTTGCATACACGTTATTTGGATTGACCATTTTCTCTGGTGTTTGGGGATATGGTGTATATATGCAACGACTTAAGCATATTCATTCTCGTACTGAGAAGCATTTGGACAATGTTTTTGGGCCTTTAGTCATTGCTTTTGGGCTTTTGGCTGCCTTAATCATCAACTTTGTCTCTGCCTTGAGGCATCATTCTCAAAATCAAGTTCCTGTTGATAACTAGCTAGATACTACTAACATTTAAATCTATATTCCTCCTATATAATAACCCGTACTGTATTCTCTCTTCTCCTTTGCCTCCGGCGGCCGGGCTCTGCCCGGACCCGTAGCTCGCTGCGCTCGTTGTGTACGCCCTCTCCGCGGAGCGGAGCTAC
>JAJMIH010000062.1:0-74385 GCA_030575175.1 Sugiyamaella novakii
GACCCGTTGTTCCGCTTCGCGGAGAGCGTACAGACCCCAGTTTTCTCCGCGGAGCGGAGCTACGGGTCCGGGCAGCGCCCGGCCGCCGGAGGCACACCAGCGAGTGGAAGGGCGCGGCAGTGGTGTGATGTGGTTGGCTGATGGGGGTAAGGAACTGATAAGATAACGCACCAATTTCAAGCTCTTATCAGTATGTAGCGCGGGCATCCCGTAGGTCCAAGCGAATCAACTAACGCTGCAAAATATATATATAAGAGTTAGGATCAGTCTAGAAAAAAAATTATATCTCATTCGCTAGCAATTATATCATTACAATGTTAACTCAAGCTATTTATGGAAAAGACAACGTTAGGGTTTTGAAAGTCAAGAAAAACCCCCAGAACCCAAATCAACAAGATGTTTTGGAAATGAGAGTATGCGTTTTGTTAGAAGGTGATATTGAAGAGTCTTATACAAAAGCTGATAACTCGTCTATCGTCCCTACTGATACTGTCAAAAACACTATCCACATTCTCGCTAGACAAACTGAAGTATGGCCAATTGAACTCTTTGGCGCTACTTTAACTAATCATTTTGTCACCAAATATTCCCATATTCATGCTGCTCATGCTACCATTGTTCAGTATCGATGGACTCGTTATGAAGTGGATGGCAAATTACACCCTCATTCGTTTGTTCAAGACGGAACTGAGACAAAGGTTGTCCAGGTTACTAAGAAAGATACACCTAATTCCCCCTTCTCTATTACGTCTGGAATCAAGGGATTGACTGTTCTTAAGTCTACCGGATCAATGTTTTATGGATATAACAAATGCGATTTCACCACGCTCCCGGAGACTAGAGATCGTATTCTTTCCACCGACGTTGATGCTTCATGGCACTGGACTCCAAAGGCAGTACCTACTTTATCTGCGGTGGAAAAACTTGCTTCATCGGGAGTTTTTGACGATGCTTATACCAAAGCACGGGGCATCACTCTACGAACCTTTGCGCTTGAAAATTCTGCTTCTGTTCAAGCTACGATGTATAACATGGCCAGTCAGATTCTTGCTGCTGCACCACTCGTACAGTCTGCTCATTATGAGCTTCCCAACAAGCACTATTTTGAGATCAACTTGTCGTGGCATCATGGACTTAAGAACACTGGTTCAGACGCACGAGTGTATGCCCCACAATCGGATCCAAATGGGTTGATCAAATGTACAGTTGACCGTACAAAAGCGAAGCTATAAACACCAAGCAACGAGCGGAGCGAGCAACGGGTCCGGGCAGAGCCCGGCCGCCGGAGGCAGACGTGGATGAGTAGTAGTAGTAGTTCATAAAATGAAGATATTTTTAATTTACATAGTAAATTTATTCGTAAATCCAAGCAAAGTTAACTGGCTTATACTCAATGATTTCCTCCTTCTTGAACCACAAACCAATTTCACGCTTGGCAGATTCAACAGAGTCGGAACCATGAGCAACATTTCTACCAACATCAATGGCAAAATCACCACGGATAGTACCAGGAGCAGATTGAAGAGGATTGGTAGCACCCAAAATAGCACGGCCTTGCTTAACAACGTCCTTACCTTCCCAAACAGTAGCAAGAACAGGACCAGAACGCATATACTTCAAAAGACCAGGGAAGAAAGGCTTTTCTTGAAGATCAGAGTAATGTTCACGGAGAAGTTCCTCAGAAGGGTTGGTGAGTTTAATAGCAACGAGTTTGAATCCACGTTGTTCAAAACGACCAATAATTGGGGAGACAAGTCCACGTTGGACACCATCAGGCTAAAATTATTAGTATTTAACAATTCATTCTTAATTTTTTGCAATTGATCTTACCTTAATAGCAATAAAAGTTTGTTCGTCGGCCATTTCGATTATTCAGAAATTTTCTAAAGTTTTAAAAAAAAAGAAGAAGAAAGAAACTAAAAGAACGCAAGAAAATTTATGCTTGCATGGCTTAAATTTCACTCTAAACTAAACAAACAAACCACTTACTTTCTTCACGCCTCACGAGGCAAATATTCTCGATCATTGGTTAAAGTCAATGGTGCGGCTCCTCCCTCTCTTTCTGCCTCCGGCGGCTGGGCTCCGCCCAGACCCGTTGCTCCGCTGCGCGGAGGGTGTGGGGACCATCTCGACACCTCTCTTCATCCTTCGTTAAGATATTCATTCTCGGGTGCTGTTTTCACCTCTTTATTCCATAATTCGACCAACGATCAGGCGTTCCCCTCCATCTTAAGTCGTCATATACCCCTGCCCTTATCTTATCTTTTGTCTAGAGGTCGTTCAGCCTCTAGCAAGAATACATATAGCTGTCATGACTTGTGCTAATCGAAGTAACCACGCTCTGCCCAGCCAAAGGTCGACATTCATACTTGAATGTATTGAGAATGTTAATTTTCAGTCTAATCCTAATGGCTGATAGTGTGATCGGCAGTAGCGTATCAACTTAACTTTCAGGGGTAAAAAACAGCCCAATAAAGTAAGGCTATGTCAGTTAGACTCGGTCTCAAATATAAGCATGGACAGTTATCGGAAATACCACTGGTCGGCCATTCCTGATTATTTACCCTGTTTTTATGGTTGGTTGTCTTTAATTATCCTTCTTGGCCAGCGAACATTATGCAAGTAGGCCGTCGTGTACTGTGCGACTGTGCAGAACGGAAAAATTTATCCTGCAACGGCATTACTTGAGGTGTGGTAATCGACGGCTCAAAGGGGTTATGGGTAAAGAGGGAAGACGGGGACACGGGAAGACGGGCAGATAGAAAGACAGGCAGACAGGCAGACAGGCAGACAGGCAGACAGGCAGACAGAAGAGTGTTGAGTGAGTGAGGGGTAAGTCGGGAAAAATGTTTAAGAATGCATGATGTTGAGAGGCCCCTGTTGAGAGGGAAATGCCACGACATGAGATTAGAGTTGACCTGATAAGATACTTGTATAGTGATGGTTTCTGATTCAATAGATATATTGAGATATATCGAGATATAAACGGATAATATGTTGGTGGATAAAATATCAAGATGATTAGGTCAAGGGTTTATAATTGGAAGTTGAAACCCAACCTCTTTATAATAGTCAAAAAAAGCTCCCTAGGGGGGGTCATTTCGACCTTCCGAAAGATTTTTCAAATATTTAAAATCATTTTCAAAATCTACATAGTTTAGTTAGTGATTATAATTTTAATAAAAAGTATATACTTTCTAAGAATATTGTGGATAAAAATTGATATTAAGTTTGCATCACGTGACTAAATCGCCGCTATAGTGATAACCGAGTATACCATCGAATTTCTACAATTACTCTAGTTATTCCCTAATTGTACGAGGTAACATTTGTATGACCTGACTTGATGGAAATAATAACGAGACCTTATATCACGCATGAGGTGAGTAGTGGTGTGAAAATATTTTTAATCTGGTATGTGATCCTGCTGGGGTCGACTTCTTCCTACTTCTTCTTAATCCCTATCACCTTCATTTTCTATCCTCTCACCTCCTTCCTCCCTACTCCTCGCCCGCTCCTCGCCAGCTCCTCGCCAGCTCCTCGCCAGCTCCTCACTCCTCCCACTCCCCCTACTGATAACAATCAATGCCCACCCTATCAAATTGATCCGGCCGGATATTTGACATTGCTGGGTTCATGCATTATAACATGCATTCTGTTATACCTTGACTACGTAATCTTGCTTAACAAGCTTTTCTAAAATTTGCTGCTATTCTAATCGTAATATTTTGTTGGGAGTGAAATCAAATCAGGCCAAAACGTTGAAATGAAACGTTGATATCAGCTAACCTGCAAGCTGCCTTAAATGAAATTATTCATTGCCCTACCCTGCAAACTAAATGTAGCATTCGATTCCCGTCTAATTCACTCCCTTTGTTTTGATCCATGCTTTAAGCCCGTTAATCTCATTTACATAGGCCTAGCCTGAGCACGACTGCCATCACCACCACCACCACCACACCATCACCACCATCATCACCAACAACCCCCACTCAATCCATCACCCAACTCAATCGCCAACAAACCACACCAACCTCCCAATTCAACTCACTCTAGCCCACGTCCACTCTCACTCTCTCACCCCCAAACCCTCTCTAATCAATGCATCTCACGGCGATTTAGACGTGTGGCGTGTGTGTGGTAACATCCACCCATCAAATCCTCACCTCCCTCCCACCACCACCAAATTACCTCTTCTGTATTGCATTTAAGGACAAGTAAGAAAATAAAAAGAAAAAAACAAGAAAAATTAAAATTTAAGCCCAAAAAAAAATCAAATAAAATAAACCCATTATCTCCCATACGATCGTCTAAATTTTTTTCTTCAAGAATTGATCAATTTCATTCTCATACTTTCTTAATATTTATTAAAAACAAACAATGATTTACAATTCCAGTAATCCTTCTTCTAATATTCAATGGTTAACTACCTTGGATACTGAGAATCTTCCATCGAAGAATTTCCGTCGTTCTTCAATTATTGGTACAATTGGTGAGTGGATAGTACGAGTAATCATATAGTTCAATTGTATTAACAATTATAGGACCTAATTCCAACAATGTTGAAATGTTGGTTAAATTAAGAAAGGGTAAGTTCAGCGTTATCAGCGGTAAATCAATTGTATAGGCAAGGATTGATCTGGGAGAAGCTTTGAAATGGGAGTTTGAAATATAATGGATTGGATAGATTGGATGGATTGATGATCTTGGTATATCAATTGATATTTATTTCATGATTAAGAAAGTCTCAAATCTCTCACATTAGCCGTCTTACTTTTAATGTCAATTTTCTGTCTTTGTTTTTCAGAAGTTTGCTCACTGATTAGGTGGGATACATCACTTGTAATTTCCCGTTTGACTATGTATATTACCCGGTAATTGACTTATCAGGGATGATTGAATAGGACGGGTTTCGGATTTTTTTGGATTCATGATCAGACTTCCAATTTAATGTCATGATTATTAATCTCCAATCACTATTTACTATCGCTTTTTTAATCGTTTTTCACACCCGTTTACCTCCTATCCATCCTTCTCCCATTCATTGTCTTCGGATTAATTTATTCAGCCGTTTGTTTTTATGCATGTCGGATAAACCTTCCTCACTTTACAGCCGTATAAGGGATCCCTCTGCATTCACTAACTCTCTAGCCGGTTTAAACATCGTCAGAATGAACTTCTCTCACGGTGAATATTCATACCATCAATCCGTTGTTGATAATGCCCGTGAATCTACTAGAGTATACCCTGGTCGCCCCCTTGCTATTGCTCTTGACACTAAAGGTCCTGAAATTAGAACTGGTACTACTACTAGTGGTGGTGATTACCCCATTAAAGCTGGTCATCTTATGACCATCACTACCGACCCTGCTTATGCTAAGAAATGTGATGATCAAGTCATGTTTGTTGATTATAAGAATATTACCAAAGTTATTAAGGTTGGTCGTATCATTTATGTTGATGATGGTGTTTTATCTTTTGAAGTTCTTGAAATTCTTGATGAGCAAACCCTTAAGGTCCGTGCTGTTAACAATGGTAACATTTCTTCTCACAAGGGTGTTAACTTACCCAATACTGATGTTGATTTGCCCGCTCTTTCTGAGAAAGATAAGGCCGATCTTCGTTTTGGTGTTAAGAACAAGGTTGATATGATCTTTGCTTCTTTCATCCGTACTGGTGATGATATCAAGGCCATCCGTGAAGTCTTAGGTGAAGATGGTAAGAGTATTCAAATTATTGCCAAGATTGAGAATCAACAAGGTGTCAATAACTTTGATGATATTCTTAAACAAACTGATGGTGTTATGGTTGCTCGTGGTGATTTAGGTATTGAAATTCCTGCTTCCAAAGTATTCATTGTTCAAAAGCAGCTTATTGCCAAATGTAACTTGGCTGGTAAGCCCGTTATTTGTGCTACTCAAATGTTGGAATCCATGACTTACAACCCTCGTCCTACTCGTGCTGAAGTTTCTGATGTTGGTAATGCCATTCTCGATGGTGCTGATTGTGTTATGTTATCCGGTGAAACTGCCAAGGGTAAATACCCAGTTGAAGCTGTTTCTATGATGCATGAGACTGCTATTGTTGCTGAGAAAGCCATTGCCTATCAACCTTTGTTCAATGAAATCCGTTCTTTGGCTCCACTTCCTACCTCTACTTCAGAGACCGTTGCTATTGCTGCAGTTGCTGCCAGTTTTGAACAACAAGCCAAGGCCATTATTGTCTTGTCTACCAGTGGATCCACTGCCCGTCTCTGTTCCAAGTACAGACCCAATTGTCCTATTTTCATGGTCACCAGAAATGAAGTTGCTGCCAGATACTGTCACTTATATCGTGGTGTATATCCATTTGTTTATGAGAAGCCTCGTGCTTCTAACCCTGAGCAATGGCAGGAAGATGTTGAGGCTCGTCTTCTCTGGGGTATGCAACAAGGTATTGATCTTGGAATTTTGAACAGAGGTGAGGTTGTTGTTGTTATCCAAGGATGGACTGGTGGTCTCGGACACTCCAACACCCTCCGTATTTTGGAAGCTAAATAAACATCATGTAATTCACCTACAACTTAATATTATTATACTATTGCTATAATCACTCCGCGGAGCGGAGCAACGGGTCTGGGCGGAGCCCAGCCGCCGGAGGCAAAAAGAAGTGATTAAATAGACGTTCGGATATGCCGTTTGTTTAAGAGAGCTTCATGAGCAATTCGACAATAAATATCAATTAGAGTGGACCATTCTCCTTGAGCTGGTTTGGAATGGATATAACTTCGCATCCATTGAAGTAGTTGACAAGCTTTGTTCCAATTAGAGTCGTAGGTTATCACGTCAAGAAAATAATTTTCGAAAATACAAACATCATCGTAGTGCGGGCCAGAATCGATGGTTGAGTCAATCCATTGAGAGATGTAGTTACGTATTTGTTGAGGGGATTTTCTGCCGAAGAAATCAATTGGTTGGTATAGAGGTAGATTTAGGGTGGTGGGGCGTGGTAGTTGGATTGGTCTTTGTTGACGTTTATAGGATATATTTTCGTGATCGATAACTTCTTGTCGAATTTGAGTGGGTAATTCATTTAAGACAGATATATCGATTTTCGATGCGAGTTGGGTTAAAGTTGTATAATTTCTTTTTGGTTTGGGGATTATTGGAATCATTTTCATTTTCCGTTTGGGGCTTGGTGGTGGCATATTTTGATTGTCATTATGAATAGATTGAGAGATAGTTTGTTGTTTTGATTCAATGGGCTTAGTTTTAAGTTCTTCGTCGTCTAACTTCATTTGAATTCCAACTCCTCTTAAATCAATCCAGGGGCATGCGAATGTTCTAATCATTTTTTGTACTTCTGCAGTAATTACAGAATGATCATCAGTGGGTTCATCAAGAGATTGAGATTTTGAATAACTATCGCATACGCCACATCCCATATATTTTGGTGGTTCTCTAGGAGCATCAGTGGCACGTTGGTATATCTTCAACGTAAGATGTTTACCTTTAACGTCGATACGGTTCATTCGTCTACAAAGTTCAAGGGTCAGATTGGAAAGGAAAAGATCAACTTCTTGTTCATTTTTAAGACGAATAGCCCAAGCAATTTCAACTCCTACAGATTTAGGATCAGATATATTTGAAATGTCGGTGTCATCGAGTCCAAAAGCATAATCATAAATTTTTGAAGCAGTTTTGGATCCTAGCAAAGCTTCTAAGTCTGATTTTTTATAATTTCTTATTTGACCAGCAGTACGAATATTCATTTTACTCGATAATTTCCTTGATATATGAGACCCCATACCAGGTAAATCTTCAATAAGGACATTACTTATTTCTTGGATTGCATGAGAAGTAGAAATATATTTCTGGCCAGATGGTTTTGCAGATTTAAGGGCCACTTTTGCAAGTAGCACATTCGGTCCAACACCCACACTAGCTTCTAAACCAGACAATTCTCTTATTCGATTTCTTAATCTGTTAGCCAATGTTGTAACAGCAAGTGGGATATCTGTATTAGTATCTACCATTTCATTACAAGTAGTAGTGAAATCTATCAACGCTTCGTCTACTGAAACTGGAAATAGTAAATCTGGGTTAAATTCAACCAACACTTGGTATAAAGTAGAAGATGCCTTTTCATATTCTGTGAAATTATAATCTAAAGCAATTAAACCAGGACATTTCTTTATAGCTTGAGAAACCCACATTCCGTTACGAATGCCAAATTTTCGAGCGATATAGTTACAACTAGCCACGTCTGAATTTCCAGACGAACTATTACTGACACAAACTGGTTTATCACGAAGATCAGGACGATCTAATAAAGCTACTGATACGAAGAAGCAATCGTAATCGACATGAAAGATAATTCGAGAGCCTGTATCTTTTTGAAAACGGGATTCCTGTGATTTTCTATTTTGCTCCTGTGCGAGATTTTGAAACTTTCGTTTTAAATCTGCTTTCCAAGTGCTTAAATGATGGAGTCTTGAATTTCTGTAATAGGAGGGAATAAAATCTGGATGTAAACAGTCAACGTAACCATGAGGAATATGTTGGATAGGGGAGTCAAGGGAGGCAGAGGGAATATGATTAAGTGAGGTGTCAGTGTCAACTTCACCTTCACCTCCTTCTTTATCTTCTTCTTCACCTAGTCCTTTATCCCCAATTTCAACTTCAACTTCACCTTCGCTATCTCCTTCACCATGCCCATCTTCCATGTCCACCTTAAATTTCTTTGAAGGACTATCGCCATTATATGCCGTATCAATCTCAGGCTTGTCCCTTTTGGACGGTGTCGTGAATAACAAATTATTTAACTCTTCATCATCAGAATCAAAGTCATCATTTTCTCTCTCATTTGCTTCTTGCTCCTCATTTACTACTTTAAATTTTATAGGAACTTTGACTGGCAAACGTATTGGCCCCGGTTTTCCAGGACTATTCTTCTCCTTGAACTTCTTTTCCTGTAAATTCCTCTCATCTAAATCCTTTTCTTTTGAATTTTCCCTCTGCAAACTCGTTTCCCCCGAACCCTTCTTTGGCGAACTCTCCTGTAAACTTTTATCTCCTGAAACTACAAACTTCTTCGGTCCTTGTATCAGACTTGTCTTCACCTGAATTGTTCTATAATCAGACCATGACAATAATTTCTTCCCCTTCACACTATCAACAATCCATTGTGGAAGTACTACTTTAAATTTTGCAAATTCAATTCTCTTTCTAGGCGTTAATGAACTGGCTACAATATGAGTTACTGAAGTTTTCCCATTTAAATATTGAGCGTGAATGCCCCCGTTCAATACAATCATTCTTTTCAATTCAAAAATTGATGGCTGTGTATATCCTGTAATATATATAATACAACCACGAAAAATATCTGACTTCTCATCCTCATAAATAGCAGCTTCTTGTGCCTGATTTTGTAATTTGATCACTTTATTAGCGATATATTCACCAAATCCACCAAACTCGGTACCTTCATATTCCTTGCCACTCTCATCAGTAAATCTATGACGAAGAATTTGTTTTGCATTTTCATTTAATTTTAAAGGCGGGGGCATGAACAGATAATAAAAGTAAAGGAAAAGAATAGTAGGTATCAAATCAGTATGTGAATGAATATTGCTTCTGTGTATTAGGCTGCTTCGTGAACCCTGCGTTTTCCCACTTCGCTCGGAGCAAAAATAGTGACACCCGAGGGATTCGAACCCTCGCCTCCGAAGAGATCAGGACCTTAACCTGACGCCTTAGACCGCTCGGCCAGAGTGCCTAGTATATGAAAAATATTACTCCTGTTGAGAGCCGCAGTGAAGATCTGTAAGTCCCTAAGTGATCGATATTGTAATTTTCGAGGTGATCTTGAACTGAACTGACTAATTCTCGAAGTTCCCGAAGAAAGGGAAATAAGTTTTAAGTTATCTCGAAGCAGGAGCTGGGTACACCGGTGCAGTAAACGATGGGAACCTTGCGGTCACTGGATCACGTGACATATTTTCCTCTCGTTGGTCAGTTGGATATGCTTGACCTACGTTTTCTATATAAATTGTGAATTTTGCTTCTAGGATAGTAAGCGGGAAATGTATTGTCCATACTTTGTTGTTGTCTCTCGTTATACTCCGCGGAGCGGAGCAACGGGTCTGGGCGGAGCCCAGCCGCCGGAGGCAAAAGAGGGAAGATAATACTTATCCTTTGATTAAAAGTACACAAATAAACTATAAACTTACGAAAAATCATTAAATTATAAGACACTCACTTACTTGCGTGAACAACTTTGATGATATGAGCAACAATATCAGGATTGCTCAAAGTAGATATATCTCCAAGAGAATCCTCCTCTCCGCTTAAAACTTTACGAAGAATACGACGCATGATTTTGCCAGATCTGGTTTTTGGTAAATCATCAACTAAGAGAATCTGCTTTGGTGCAGCAAATGGACCAATTGATTTACGAACTTGAAGAATAAGTTCTTTTTTAGTGGCATTTGTATCAGTTGGTTTTGTTTTTAATGCAACAAATGCATTGACAGCTTGACCAGTAAGATCATCATGAATACCAACAACAGCCGATTCAGCAACTGCAGAATGTTCAATTAATGCTGCTTCAATCTCGGCAGTTGATAATCTATGACCTGATACATTGACAACATCATCAACTCTACCACGAATCCAATAGTATCCATCATGGTCAAGACCACATCCATCACCAGTAAAATAATAGCCTGGATAAGGTTTGAAATAAGTGTCCATATATCTTTCATGAGCATTCCAAACAGTTCTGGCCATTGATGGCCATGGACTACGTATAGCTAAAACTCCTTCAATGTCATTGCCATGTAATTCATGACCATTGATTGGATCAATAATAACTGGATCAATTCCAAAAACTGGGAATGAAGCACTACCAGGTTTAGTAGGAGTAACACCTGCATATGGACTGATAATATGAGAACCAGTTTCAGTTTGCCAATAAGTATCACAAATATGAGCTCTACCTTTACCAATATTATCATTATACCAAGTCCAAACATCAGGAGCAATTGGCTCACCTACCGAACCAAGAGTACGTAATGAAGATAAATCATGATGAATATAATCCAAACCAGCTCTTTTCAATAATCGCAAAGCAGTTGGTGCTACGTAAAAGTGAGTAATCTTATGAGCATCAACAATATCCCAATAACGAGAAAAATTAGGATAAGCAGGTGTACCTTCAAATACAACAGTTGTTGCACCCAATAACAATGGTCCATAAAGAACATAAGTATGACCAGTAATCCAACCAACATCTCCAGCAGTGAAAAGAATATCATGATCATGTAAATCAAATACATATTTTGAAGTTGATGCTGCACCAAGTAAATAACCAGCAGTTGCATGAACAACACCCTTTGGTTTACCAGTTGAACCAGAAGTATATAATAAGAAAATGGGATGTTCAGAATTGACTGGTACTGGTGGGAAATAAGGACGATGTTTAACAACTTCTTCATGCCACCAATAATCTCTACCTTCTACCCAATGTAAATCTTCTTTTTTACCAGTTCTTTCAAATACTAAAGTATGAGTTACATTTGGAGTATGTTTAAGGGCTTCATCAACAATTTTCTTTGTTTCAATAATTTTACCACCTCGAAATGATTGATCGGCAGTAATTACAACCTTAGCGTCCGCATCCAAAATACGATCTTTCAATGATCCAGAACTAAATCCTGCAAAAATAACCGTATGAATAGCACCCAACCTCACAATTGCTAATAAAGTAACAATTGCCTCAGGGATCATTGGCAAATAAACTGCTACAGTATCACCCTTCCTAACTCCAAATGAATGTAATACTGCTGCTACTCTTGAAACATCAGCTAATAACTCTCCATAAGTAACGGTTCTTCCCTGACCTGGTTCATCTGCTTCATATATAATTGCCGGTTTATTAGGATTCTTAAAAGCATGACGATCAACTGCATTATAACTTGCATTCAATTCTCCTTCTACAAACCAAGCAACATCTCCTCTTTCAAAACCACCCGTCTTAACTGTCTTAAAATCTTTATCCCAATCCAACAAATTTCTAGCCATATTTCCAAAAAACTCCTCGGGTTGTTCAATAGATTGCTTATACAATTCTTGATAATCACCCAAAGTTTTCAAATGTGGTTCTCCAGGGTGATGTCTATCCTTGTTAGACTCTTCTTCCTCCCACTCTTCTGCCTCCGGCGGCTGGGCTCCGCCCAGACCCGTTGCTCCGCTCCGCGGAGACACTTACTCGGCAAATTCACTTGGTGGATGTACAAGATCCACATTGTGTGCTTCCGCAACCACACTGTGAGCTTTTGCTCCGCTAGCCATTGTTCTTAATTCGTTTATTCTGATAATTCGATCCTTGTCACAAGCTATTCAATGCTTGTCGTCCAATCGTTCTTCAAACTTTCTTTCGTCTCTTCCTGCTCAATTCACAGCTCTTAACTAAATTAAACTAATTCCCTTACGATTCTCTCAATTCTTCCATGTCGTACTGGGATTACCGCCGCTATTTATATTCTCTAGCTAGTCCGTCCTCTCCATCTCTCCAGTCACCGTCCTGTGACTTCTATTTTTTGCTTTTTCAAAACCACCCCACTTTACCTAAACCATTTTTTTGTGGGGTGGGACATCTCTGCAGGTTGATATGAGATTTGGCTGATTAGAAGCAATACCGTGATACCATGAACCATGCATCACGCTCTCATTATCTGTTGATTGTGTTGGCACTGACATCTACCTAACATTCATTCTATATCCAGTTTTATCCCTGATCTTGTTCCTTCCTACATCCTCTATCCTACTTCCTTACAACCCAAATATCTTCTTGCTCAAATCGCTAATCAATTAATCGCCGAACTCGGCCTAGAAATTAGGTATGGTACGATATAGTAACAGCAACAGTCAAGCCATCCTCTCGGCAATTACTAGCTCAAATCACTGATCTAGTAATTATACGTACGCAATACAGCGCTAATTAATCTTCCAGCTCTTCCCTGAATATGCAAACATCCCAACCTCACTCGAATTATTAAATCTGCATATAAAACACGGGCCAGCGGAAACAGACCCCCACTAACAGAATATTCGACTCTTAAATTTATGGGCCTAATCAACCGAACTATAGTGGTAGTCGCCAAGTTAAGTTCATCTGACCGACCATTAAACGAATCCCGTTTGTCCGAGATTAATTGTTGAATTACTAATGACACTGTTAATAGATAATATGATTGATACGATTTAGAGCCATCAGCGGAAGTTGTAATTAATGATAATTAAATGATAATTATTGTATGATAAGGAAGTTAATACTCAATGGGGCATTAACCTTTATATTGGTATAATTGTGTATAAATCTTATTAAGTCTATATACCATTTTATATACTGATAGTATATGATCCAATAGCCGTCTATCTAATCATAATTGGTCTACTACCAGTATCCTTAATAATTATTTATTTGATATATAAGATGTATATAAAGTATATGTTATCGATGTCAATTTAAAGCCTATCTCAGCTTACCTGCACCGCTTGTTTCATTAAGTGTGCGGTTCTTTTCAAGTAGAGATACAAGCCGCACCAGGGTGAAATTAAGTCTGAATTAATGCCCAAGATTATAAGACAGAAACGGTAGGATGGTATCTCAGAAGATGTTTAGTTTAAAAGTAAAAGTAGGAGCAAGTGGAGTGACTGGAAAAGTAGTCTCGTGAATATGAGGACGTCAAACTACGTACTGTTGGAACCAGTGCCTTTTAGAAGCGAGCAGCGGGTCTGGGCAGAGCAACGTGCCGAAGGGCAAATTTAGATAAGGTGATACAAAAGACAACTTAAAAGTCGAATCTTGATCTATAGCAATCTATAATTTATTTAATCGCGTAACGCAGGGGTATTAGAAGATTTGGCGCGAGCGCGAGTGTGAAAATGCCTTTGCGTATATTTAAGTACGGCTGAAGAAGTGAAAAACAATGTTATTATCTCGTTTGGTATGTGCAATGAATTGTTATGAGGTGTTGATTGAGTGTAACTGCGACACGTAGTGAAAGAAAACAAACGAGACAGATCACCACCTAATACCGTATTAATATCGACCGGATATTTGGTTGAACGCGAGAACACGATAAGTAGCATAAACTGAAGATATAGTGATTGGAGAAAAGTGATCGATTTGTTGATTGATTTGTTGAGGTCAGTGCGTTGTTCCATTGACAGTTTGAGATTTAGATACGATTTATTGTACTTATCGTAATCTTGATCTCAAAATTGAATTTGATCTGAAGTTTGATCTTTGGTTTAAACTTAAACTTTGACCCGAACTTAAACTTAAATCTTGATGCGAAGTCTTGCTTGATCTGATCTTACTTCATACCTGATTTCTATGTCTTCATTAAGTGTAAACTTTAGACCAAGAAAAAAATCTTCTGCTTCGTTACCACAATTAGATAAATCAAATTTAGAAACATCTGCCGAATCTGCTATTTCCGAAGAACCAAAAATGGATTCAAAATCATACCCTTCTGATCATTTAGATCCAGAAAACGGACATTATCTCGAAGATGATAAAAAAATTCATCATAGCCGTAATAGACCATCTTTTTCATATTCATATCCGTCAAATGATGGTGATGGTTCATGGACTATGAAATCAAAAACTATCTCATTTGATCCCGATAAAGCAACTACTTATATCGGTATTGTGGCATTCTGTTTATTAACATTATATGTTATTTCAGGATTAATATGGAGTAATCCAAATGGATACGTACCTATTGTGGCTGATTCTGCTCATGTTGAAATTACACATGATCCCATAATAATTCCTAAAATGGACGATCTAGCGATGTTTAAGAGCAAGGGAGTCCCAAAAAGAGCCCCAAATGATAATGCTCAGGAAATTAAGGAAAAGCCTGGTAGTAGTGTGAGTGGTGCACATGGTACCACTGGTGCAGGACCTGGATCGATGACTTCATATGTATATGATAGTGGCAAACATGGACCCTCGCCATCAGTTGTAGTTGTGATGGGCATTGATTATGACAACTACAAGCCTGACTATCTTACCAAGATTATTGAGAATAGAGTTGAATACGCAAAGGCACACGGGTATGGAACTTATATGAGGTTTGTTCAAGATTTCAAGCCTCTTTATAGTGATTCGAGTACGTCCAGTCCGTCATGGGCTAAGTTGTATATTATGAGGGCAGCCATGCTAGCGTTTCCAAAGGCGAAATATTTCTGGTATTTGGATGAATCGGCGTTGATTATGAATCCGCTTATTGATATCGAACAAGAATTTGTCAATCCAAAAAATCTCGAAAGCAAAATGCTACGCGGAATTCCCGTAGTCAAAAACGCTGATTATATTAAGACGTATAAATTCACCAAACCAGAACAAATTCGCTTAGTTATTACCCAAGATCCAGTAGGACTGAACCCGACATCGTTTATTCTTCACAGTTCCAATTATGCGGTGAGTCTTTTAGAATTTTGGGGTGATCAACTTTATCGGAAATACCGTCAATTTTCAAATGACGAAGCATCAGCATTGAATCATCTTACCCAATGGCATCCATGTTATCTTTCTAAAATTGCTGTTGTGGCACCTAAGAAGCTGTGCTCGTATGGGCCCACCTCTCCAGTAGTAAAGACAGACCCCTCGGCTGCGTATACTGACGGTGATTTCGTAGTCAACCTGGATTGTGATCCCCATGTTAAGGCATGTAACGATGTATTTCAACGGTTCTGGCGTGGACGTGGACGTGTCAATGTATAAATCATTCCGTAAATTGTAATTTTAGAGTATTTTCTCCCTCCTTTTGCCTCCGGCGGCTGGGCTCCTCCCAGACCCGTTGCTCCGCTGCGCGGAGTTGTTGAGACCGTATGCCTTCCTCCGCAGCGGAGCAACGGGTCTGGGCGGAGCCCAGCCGCCGGAGGCAAGAAGCATGTGCTAGAAGATTAGAGTCATTATTCATTAAATGGCGGTGTGGCTAAGAGGCCATGGGTGGAGGAGGAGCCGGAATGGGCTGCTGCTGAGTCTGCTCTAATCGAGAGCCAAGCTCACGCAACGCAAGTGCTCGTCTGCGATCACTGTCTGCTTCAGATCGTGCTGCTGGCGCTGTGGCTCCCCGAGTTCGGATGGTGGTGTGAAAATTGCTAGCCTCAACTTCATCGTCGTTGAAAGGTGTACAAACATTGAGTGAGACGAGAATAGAGAAAAAAACATCCGAAATAGAAGCAACTAAATGCGTTAATGCTCGCGGATAGAAGAACTTGGCAAGAGCAAACGTGTCACTGGCATCTCCTCGGATTTTAGTTCTTTGAGAATCAGCAGATGTTAATGAGGAACTGAGTGGAAGAACTGATTCGATATAAGAAATCTTGTAAAATCTCAGATAAATCCAAGCTGAAAAGAATCCACTCCAACACAGAATTATTGGTACAAGTCGACTCATAACAAGACCAACAGTGGTATATGTCATTAGAGCTGGAAGGACGAGATACTTCACTTGAACCTTGAGTAAACCTTTGAACAGCACTAAAGCATGTTCTGGGACTAATTGTTTAAAGGCAACTAAAAATCCCATTTGTAAAGCAATTCCTCCATTGATAACTTGGAACAATTGGCCTTCGTTCGTTCTTCCTGATACAATGAAAATGACATAAATCAGAACCCAACAGATAAGGTTAGGAATCACACTTTGAATTGCAAGGAAAACAGCTAAATTTTTAGATCCCCAAACCCGTTCGCAATATCTTCCTGCAAACGCTAAAGTGAGTCCTGTGATGAAGAATTCCACTATTGACTGTTCAACAAAGCTGGCTAGTAGTAAAACCCATGGATAAATAATTGACATCCCTGGGACAAGCGTGATATATGGGATATTTATATCAGAAAATTCGGGACCACTCTTTTTCTCACCTCCTTCTGATGGATTTGATGGTCCAATAGTAGTAAGGAGAGAATATCGAAGTGCTAAAACTCCAAATGATAGCGTCACGAAGCCAATTACACATGCTCGTGTTAATGGGGGAAAAGACCATTTCATCTTGAATTACGCGTTACAAACAGCAGTGAGGAGTAAATAATCACGAAACTTTTTACGGTTTCTATAAATAACAGCAGTTTTGGAACGTGTTCGTGAGATATCAAATAGTAGTTTATATGGCTGGCTATATTTAAACAGCTGGTTGACGGTTCGCAATTTCAGCCGTGTACCAAGTGTTGGACCGTAGTTCCTCTCAATGCATCACCACCGTTTCTTGCACATGCAGGGTCTGCTGGAAGGTCGGTTGACCTTGAAGTTCGATTAGGCCTCGTCGAGACGGTAGCTCCTTTTGTTTGCTAGAGTTAGTTCGAGATATGACCTGTGAGATGATTAAACTCCAGAAAGTTGTTGACAAAGTTGGCTAGTAGGAGAAGCTATCGAGCCTTTGGCATGCCGTACTAAATCTACTTAGCCCTTACCCAAAGCATGATAGAAAATTCCTAATCATCGAAAGATCGTGTAGACAGAATTATTCTCTGATTAAGTAGGTTGGCCGTTGATGAAATATGTCAGTGACGAGGGGCCAGTTTAGACTATTGTTGAGGTCATGCTTGAGCCATTCGGCTGGGGTGCCTAGGAGGACAGTGTTGAGGTTGGGTGCTCTCAATTGTCACGCGAATGGATGTGGACGATTCAATAGTTCGTTAAGTGGTGCCCATTCCCTTCTCTCGCGGACCGAGAACAACGGGTCTGGGCGGAGCCCAGCTGCCGGAGGCATTGAAATCAAGCTGGAGACTTTTGCTGAAACTATTGAGGGTGATATTGAGTCTCAGCAGATGAAAATGGTACAGAAAGAACTCCAGGAAGTGGTAGTGAAGTCTGCCAGTGATGGTGATTTTAGAAGACATATTCTGGAAATTTTTCAAAATCTTGTGAAGAAGAAGAGGAACACTGGAGTTAAGCAATTGTTTTCAAGTTATTACACAAGTGTAATGAACTTGTTGATTGTTAAGGGAAGTCCACAGTTGGTGGATATTCATTTAGAAATGTTTCAATATGGATTAGAACCGACCATTGAAGGGACTACTAGTATGTTTTCATTGGGTGTGTTATCAAATGAATCATATTTGCCAGTGATTTTAGAATTATATTCAATATTTCCGGAGAAGACCACTCACGATGGTAATTCATTGGATAGATTGTTACCAGCATGGCTTGAATTAAAGGTTCCAGTCGAGAATATTCTTCCATTTATTTATCAATCAAATAAATTAGGAAGATTTCCTTTAAAAAAAAGGACTTTATGGATAATTGGTGGAATCTTTGATGATGCCACAATACGAACAGATAAGCCAAATATTGATTTTGTGGAATCATTCATGGAGTATTTATCTCGAAAAGGGCCAATAGATGTTCCTGAACCCTATTTTGTTTTAATTATACAAAAATGTGCATTATTAGGCGATGATTATAGAACACAAGAGAAGAATGACAAGGATGATTTGGAAATGGATTTAAATTTGAAATTACCACCAGAATTACTAAAAGAGAATAAAGTTTTGCCACAAGATCCAGACTCCTCTGTACCTATTCCTCCAATAATCGACAAAATATTCGCTATTTGCGAACCATTTTTTATAAGAAAAAGAAATCTCTCTCGTGTAGACGCAAAAAAGGCGAAGAGGAAAGTAACCACTGGATATTTTTGGGAATCGGTAATCGAATCATATCGTAACATTCCTGTTGATTCTATCCTAACTTTCTTACGGTCTAAACAAATAGACTTAAATTCTCCTCGTCTTCTGAGGGCATTGGTTAATAAGCAAACGACTGTGGCTAATTGTAGGAATATGATAACGAAGATACTCAAAAGCACAAAGGTCTCGAATGAATATTTAGATCAATTAAATGCCCAATTACTAAGAGTTATTGCGAAAGAACATTCACAATCAGGGCCACAATATGTCTTAGACCAATATGATTACATCAATAAAGACAGGAAATTTCGATATCGCCGAAGAAAAAATTTTGATCCAATGCCTTGGCCACCATTTATTCATGCCATGATGTATGGATGTATAGAAGCTGCCTCTTATTCCCAAGCTATCAATATCTATCGAAATTTCCCCAGTGTCAGTGATGATATAGCAAGAAATTTATATGTTTCGGCATTGGCGAGATCTGGAAATGTCAAAATAGCTTGGCAACATATTGGCACAATGGCATTCCGTGAAATGTCGATTAAGCCAGAAACAGTTTCCAGCATAGCTTTTGCAACTATCTGTAATGGTAGAAGATTGAATGACGAGTCTCAACATCTGAAATACTCAATCAAAGAAATAATTTCAAAATTGAAGACTCTTGATTCATGGGGAGTTCCATTGCCTCTAAAATATTGTGAGAAATTATTCCATGAGCTCAATAATCTGTCAATTACTTCCGAAGAAGTGAAGGAACTACTGCTGGCTTTGGGGGATATATATACCATGAAATCAACAACTAAAACTGTGTGGCGTAAATCCAACCTCATCTCTAATACTTTGGTTAATGAACTCGAGATATCTCTACTTAGTGATGATGTTCTCATTAATCTACACAGTAACCGAAGGTCAGCACCAATATTCTCTGATGGAGCCATTTCTCAACTGATTCATCTGGGGTTCTTTAAAAACCCTTCAGAACCTTGGAATGCTGTAAGGCTATTACATGATTTAGCTACCAAAGGAATTATTATACCACGTCAACCCGTAATGGATGCTCTTTCAGAAATTATCTCCAGGGTGTATGGTAAGCTTCCTGCTGATGGAGTCTATAAACGAGTTAGACAGCAGTTGGATCCATCAGTTAGTGTGGAAAAGTTGATTAAGAATTGTAATTCTGCTTGGAAAGGAGATCCTATTGAAAGGTAGCTTGTACTTTTGTACTGTTGCCTGCTTCTATGTGAATAAGTTTACAATTGTCTGTCGAATAATATCTTAGTTGTAAGATCCATTTGCATTTGAATCGTGTAGTATTTGTGAATTAGTTCGGCCATTACGCTTGTAAATTAAAACTAGTCTATTATATATTACAGCAGACAATATTAAATCTTACTACCTCCTTGAGTTAGCAGAACGCGTTCCACGCCGCACATTAAACGGCCATAAAGCGGCCTAATTATTTGCTCTATGGATATGATAGCGTTCCTTTTTCTCGGAGTTCCGGCCCCTTGGTGTAGTGGTAACATGATAGACTTCCAATCTGTCGCCGCGGGTTCGATTCCCGCAGTGGTCAATTTTTTTCCATCTTCATTCGGCTCTATGAGCACACTTCTAACTCCTCATGGACTGCTGAGAGCTTGGAACTGTCCATATTTGATGCGCAATCCACGGGTTGGTGCAAGTACGCAGCAGAATAATGGCAAAGGTTGCTCATAAAAATTTCCAACTATTTTCGTTCGGTTCCATCATTTGAATGTCAGCCTTTTCATAACTGATAAATGGATAATAAGATATCTAAGAGCTTTATTTGTATTAATTTAATTTATACATTAGATAGGTAAGCAATTAATGTCCATGTCTTATATAATTATAATAGTATAATTCGATAATACAATAAAATTTCGACCAGAAAGAAGGACTGGTTTTGCGTGTGTCCAAGATAAGGACTTGGCAGCAGTAGTAAAATCAATTAACGTGTATGTCATACACAGTTATAATAATACAATACAATAATAAAATAATTTAGACAAGAAAAGAAAGAGAGGCGAGTTCGATATGTGTCCAATATAAGGACTTGCCAGCGTTTAATAACTTTTTCATTTCGAATATTATGGCAGGGTTGGATTCCCACTTGGTCATAGGGAAACCATTTCTCTTACAATATTTTTATCTCATACTTGGTATGTCTAATTTATATAAATTATAAATTACCACCGCAGAAAGACCCGGGTTCAATTCCTGGCTTTTGCCATCTCCCCGCGTTAAGCAGTTTTGCTCGTCTTTGTACTACCGATACACTGACCTGCGAGAGGTTGTTATGGGTTTTCCCCAAATTATCATGAGAGAAATGGTTTCCCTATAGCACTCAATTTGATGGGAAATCCGGTGTTCCTATAGTATTCAACTTGAGAGGAAATCCGACCACAGCTTGATGTGAATATTGTTGATCCTTATCAACATCGAAAGAACAAAATGGTTGAAAACCACTGTCAAGCCCTTATCCTGGGCACATGCCGAATCCGTCTACTCCAATGGTCTAATGTTATAGTATTGTCGTATTGTAATTATGTAAAGACATAGACGTTAAATGAATATCTATCTACAATATTTTTTTTATTCCGCTCAGCTCAGCCTCACTATTATTATACAGGATAAACCCTAATAACTGGTGTAAACTCTGCGATAAGTTCCTAGTTTACGATCATATGTTTAGTCCGCAGGACCAGTTCCTAGTTTAGTTTAGTTTTACGATTAGATTACGATACAAAGCGCGTTGCTTTGTCTGAAACTCATATTCACCAGATGATTATAACTAAAACTCTCTCTTCAAAAAGGTGCCTTGCTAGCTCAATCGGTAGAGCGTGTGACTCTTAATTACTCTCTTGTGAGAGATAAAAGTCATCACAAGGTTGTGGGTTCGACCCCCACGTAGGGCTTTTCTTTTACTATTTCAATCAAATGAATAGCTATAATTTTAAATTTGAGATTGATAATAAAGGACCAGGAGACTTTTTTTGTATTAATTTAATTTACAAGAACACATAACAATAAACTGATTGAGTAGTTTAATTAAAGGTCAGGCAAGCAAGCTGTTAGATCTTTTCATATTCGTAGCGACAAAGGAGAGATATCGCTGTCCGAAATATCAATTTCTATATACAGTTATGCTATGGAGAAGATAAATGACAACAATTGGCAGGGGGTCTGTAAAATTTTCAGGGAATCCTTCATTTCAGATCAAAACATACATGTCCATAGATCTCCATAGGTCTCCATAGATCTCCGTACTTCTCGATACATATCCACGAATAGTGACGTACCGATCGAAATTTTAACATTGAATTAAGCAATAGTCCTTGCATATTTCAGACCTTTTTGTAAATCGACACTTCTGATCGTTTTTACATATCCGAATTTGTGGGCTAGCTTCAACTCCAAACCATATTAGCCACCCTTCATCGACTTGGCATTCATCTCCATGATATCTCCGCCATCATTTGGCGTCTTGGCATCTTTACTTCATCTCCATGGGCCACATTTCATATAGGTAATATTGCTAAACTACTCATACAAGGTCATTGATACCCGTATGATATCCGCATGATATCCGAATCATATCCATGAAATCCGATTTTAAGGGGATCCACGTAAGCCCACACGCTATAAGACAATACTCCAACAATCATCGATCTACAATATTTCCAAAATTTTTTTGACGGAGGTGAATTATCAATCAGTTCCTCCTTAACAAGTATCCATGTAACTGTCGGGCAACTGACGGTGGCATACGAAGAATACATTTAAGGATGCTCATAAACATAGATAGGGTTTCGTAGATCGAGAGGTACGCTATACATGTCGATTTGGTCGGCATATTGTTTACTTACTTCTTGAAGCTTCCACAGTGTAGTATTAATATCTTAACAAAATGGATTTTAGCACTACTACGAGCTCTTTGTATTGTTACAAATAAGTATAAAGAAAAAGTTACGAAGAGAATGAAAATAAAATAATAGAAACAAAATTTATCTAAAACGTAACATCGAGCCTAAAATCTGGCGTACCAATCGCTGGATCTCACTAATGGTTACGGAGCTATTCATTGCTGATATGCTAGTACAGAAATAGTACTAATGAGAGAGAACAAGTAATAGTTATGATATAGTTTACTTTAACCAAATTGGCAGAATTTAGCGGGTTAATACTACTAGATGTTGATTCGGTGTCTTGACCATCTTGGCCATTATTTTCAGGTCCAGGGGCAGGTGGAGGAGAAGTTGTGCTGCTAGTCTCAACATTTGAAAAAGAGAAAGCTGTTATTTCAGGTTCTGAACTACTTGTAGATTGTACTGTCGTTAACTGGGGCAAGAGACTTGGAAAAGGTACAGACAACGGATTATCGTTACTCTGAGTTTTATCGTTACTCTGCGAAGTACTGTTCATAGCCGTAGTGCTGTCGACTGTAGTCGTCGTTGTTCCCGTCGTTGTTCCTCCTATGTTGTTATTATTGACAAGCAGACTACTGCTTGCAGAGCAACTAACATCCGGTATTGCTGTTGCCAGATCAATTGTAAATGTTGGCCCACCCTCACATGTGAGATCACAGCCATTATTATCAACAAGTGTATAATTAGCAGCGATAGGGTCAAAACAAGTTACAGTTGATGTTGTTTGTATTTCATACATTGCCGGAATTCCAGGCCCTTCAACTGATATTGAGAGGTTTTTAATGACTACATAGTTGGCCACTACCGCCACATAACTACCAATCTGTAACGCCTGTGTCATAATAAGATTACCACTAAGCTCGCCTTCAGCAACAGTTGCTAACAGATGTTCGGCATAGATACATCCAACATCCACTGCGTTATTCTGACAACCTTCAGTTTGAATATTACCAGGTGGCGCTGTATATCCAACTGATATTATGCCTGTAACGAGAGACATTTCATATATACCATTATATTGTGTATACCAGTCATCCCAGATAACTGCAGCAGTTATAGTGGGTAACGCACTACCAATAAACGTTGTGGTGGTCACTGAGGAACCTTCGACAAATGCCACTGCGCCAGCACCAGGATTGACCCATCTCGTCAGTGCTGGATTAGCACTTAGTGTGGTAGCTGGATTAATACCTGCCATGACATTATACGAAGTATCAAAATCTTGACCTTGCGCCTGTAGCAATAGGCATAAAACGAAAGTTAAAAAAGGTAGATTCATAATTCGGGTATAGTTTCAAATTTCACTTCTTTACTGGTTAGTTGAATTTGTTTGGTGTAACCAAAACTGTCGATGCCAAATGTAAGCGAGATTTCACAGTTATGAGATTAGTACCATGAACATAAAATAGTTGGCTATTGAAATTTATCCTGCTCTATCTCTGGCAACTGAACCCCCGCCTCTGGCAGCTGACCCATACGATCTTATCATGTTAATTGGACTCAAATGGACGTAAAATAGCAGGCGTCTAAAATTTGTTAATGCACTATCCCCAGTACTGCCATTTGCATTGTTGCGCTTATCTCTACGCAGACCCAATCTCACAATTTTTGATTAATTATTCGCAGACTTACTAGAAGGACAAATAGCTGACTCTCAAAATCTCTTCTCATACACTATCTTTGACTGTTGAAGTTGTATTCAAACGTGTTCATCGAGGATACAAAAAATAATAACGCGGATGATTAAACACTTCGGAACCGTAGAATGATGATACGTTTCTAACTACTGCTTAATCAGTTTATTATCATATATTATACTTGAAATTAATAAAAATAAAATTCAAATTCAAGATGGACATGAGGAATATTGCCGGATAGGGTTTAAAACTCGACAGGTTAAAATTTATTAAATAGGACGAGGTCGAATTCTCCTCTGGGTCATCATAGAGCAAAGCAAGAACTGTAATACCATATTCACAACTTTACTTTACCAATATCAATATATTCTTAAAATTTACATTGGAGGTTCTAAACTCCTAAACGGAACAAGAACAAGTATACTTATCTATAGGTTAGGTTCGGGTTAGGGCAAATGAGATAAAGTATACTGGGACCTGATAGCGGGCCCTTTGCATCACAAAACCTGTAAGGAATCAGGCCTTACTTCACCAGACTATTCGTCAAATCTATCATGAAACTGAGATATCACTATGACATCATGATCACACCACTATGACTTATCTAAGACTTCTGTGAATCATTATGACGCCTCGGGTTACAGAGAAATAAGCGAGACAGTAGTAGTAGTAAAATCAATTAACGTCTATGTCATACACAATTATAATAATAAAATATAATAATAAAATAATTTAGACCAGAAAAGAAAGAGAGACGAGTTCTGCATGTGTCCAAGATAAGGACTTGTCAGCGTTCAATAGCTTTTTTATTTCGAATATTATGGCAGGGTTGGATTTCCACTTGGTCATAGGGAAACCATTTCTCTTGCGATAATTTGGGGAAAACCCATGACGACCGCTCACAGATCAGAGGTGAGGAGCTGCCTAGTGCGGTAAGATATCAAGGAACTTGACTACGGCTCTCAAACCCTCCTTAGAATCAAGAAGGATTTTGAGGTCAAGGTCTGAAGGAACTGAGCGTAGCACAGAACGTGCATTGGCTCGGATAGGGCAATGGATCAGAATATGACGCACGTTTCTAGTGTACCAGAATTACATTTGTTTTGGACATCAAAACCAACATATGCCTTCATGGCCAAGTGGTAAGGCGCCTCACTAGTAATGAGGAGATCATCAGTTCAAGTCTGGTTGAAGGCAAAAAATGTTTTTCTTTTTTGATTAAACACGTTTTATCTTAACCATCCTCAACATAGAGAAAGATAACAGCTGATTATTGCTCGCTATGAAATATGGTTAAAATTTGATTATTCCGACAGGACTTCTTTTTGTAACTGTAGTTTTCCTAAACGGCTCTGTATCTGAGTTACCTTTCATTAAATCCTAGATTCTTACTAAGGCATTCCTTATATCCGCTTATTCTGTAGGAGTTAAGGTTGTTCCGCGCTCTGCTTAATATTTTTCCGCGAACCATTTTCGGGTATAACGGTTGACTAAGCTATAATGCATTACACTAAGACGTAATTGGAAGTAAATCAGGGAATCCCTATATCTTGATATCCTCCTCTCTTTCGGAAGTGTATTGACTTCATAACCAAAAATATATATATTACATAAACATGAATGCCGTCTGTGGATGCCGTCGGAAGCGTTTCTGATATATTCTTGTTTAGCAATAGAGAAAGACAGTAATTTGCTGGTTGCAAGACTATTTAAGGACTGGCTAATCGCATACCATACCATAGAATTATCAACTAAAACAACCAATTATTCTTAATCATTCAAAGCACCCTAACTATGTCTCATAACAAAGGAACCGTCCTCATTACAGGAGCTAGTGGTTATATTGCTGCTCATGTCATTTCCAACTTCCTTCAAGCTGGATATACAGTTGTCGGAACTGTTAGAAATCAACAATCAATTGATAATATCAAACAAGCTTCATACTATCAGAAGTTTGTGGATAGATTAAGTTTCAAGATTGTTGAAGATATTTCAATTCCTGGCGCTTTTGATGATGCCGTCAAAGGTGTCGATGGAGTTATCCACACTCAAAGTCCCTACATCACCGCAAATATTGTGGATAATGAACAGCAATTGTTAATTCCTGCCATTCAGGGTACAGTTGGAATTCTTGAATCTATTAAGAAGTATAATCCTTCTGTTCGTAGAGTGGTTATTACCTCCTCTTTAGCTGCCCTTGCTGATGTTAATAAAGGACCAACATTTGATCATACATATACTGAAAAAGATTGGAATCCTGCTACTTATGAAGAAGCTAAAGTTTCCACCGACGGTGGATTCGCTTATTGTGCCAGTAAAGAATTGGCAGAGAAGGCCGCATTCGATTTTGTTCAAAAGGAAAAGCCTAACTTTTCCATCTCAGTTATCAACCCTCCTCCAGTTTATGGTCCAATTCTTCATCACGTTACCAGTTTATCTAAGTTAGGAACCTCTCTCGGTATGTTTTATAGTCTTATTAATGGATCTAGAACTGATGTTCCTCCTACAAGATTTCCAGCTGTTGTTGATGTCAGAGATGTTGGAAAGGCACATTTATTAGCTTATGAAAGTGATGAAGCTGCTGGTCAACGTTATTTAACTACCTCTGGCCATTTTTTCTTTGAAGAGATTTGTGACTGTCTTCTTAAAGAATTCCCTCAACTTGCTGGCAAGGTGCCCGTCCCTACTGTAGAAAAGGATCCTAAGGATTATTTCCGAGTTGACAATTCCAAGATTAGAACTGAATTGGGTCTCGAATTTTATACTCTAAGCGAGACTGTGATTGATACTGCAAAGTCTCTTCTCGAATTGGAAAAGAGTCTCCAATAATTGTTGCCTATACTTTAATACATATTTTATATTTCACATCATGCCTCCAGCGGCTGGGCTCCGCCCAGACCCGTTGCTCCGCAACGCGGAGTAGTTCATTCGTTCCGCACATTTCATTCTTCCCATCTGCTAGATCGATAATGTCAAATTGGAAGATAACTCACACCTGTATTCTGCACCCCAGTTCCATCGCACTTAGATTTTTACCTCACTGGAATCGTTGTCACAGCTTGGATTTTAGCTAACCCCTGCATATCACATGCATTACACTAACGATCCGCGCTTTTTCCGTTTACGCGTATGTTTATTTAAGATTTTATGTGCAGGCAAAACAATTCGATCTAACGCCGATCTCAAGATCCAATTAGGTAAAATTGAAGGCTTACTTTTCCGAAATAGATCATCGCATTCTCGCCCAATCAAGTCCGAAAATAATACGCTGAATGTTCGAAGAACAAAATTCTAAACTTAATTTTCCTATGAGCTTATACATCCACTCACACTTAGCGTATCTGCTTCTCTTTTTCAGCCATATTCTATAGTTCATTCGACACGCGCCTCCCTTATTTAGGTTCACATCCTGATAACACAGTCACAACACCAGTACCGGCAAAATCAGAGTACCAGCAGGTCAGCATCATCACATGTTTTAACGTACGTATTCTGTACAATTGGAGGCACGTCTAGCAGCAATATTTAATTTCCCATTAAACAAGAGAGATAAGTATAACAATTAAAAAATTTCAAAATATTAAATAAATGTATTTACGGTAACGATAAGTTAACAGTCGTGGCAACTTCACTTTTCACACTTTTTCATATCCTATTTAAATGACTTCCCCTAATCTCTTTCGTGGGCAAGGGTAATGCGGTGTAAATCAGGGGCTACTTTCTCTAACCACAAATCGTAATTACGATGGTCATTTATTTAATGGAATTCTCTCTACCATTACTTTCTGAACAGGAAAATATTTCTCCAAGACGCTACATCTAGATTTGAATGCAATACCAGCTTCGACGCTGCGACCTAGAACTGAATTTAACCGTAACACAATATTTAACAAAACACTTACGTCTGAGACGCGATAGCCGACCAAGCATCACGATATTATAAATACATGCAAACACACCACTGTCAGATAATCTGGAACCTGTCTAATCTGAAGTGGTAAGAAATAAGGAATTCTTTGGCACATCAATTACGTGTCTTCCTTCTCATTAGATCACAATGGACCTACCTTTTAGTCCTGTAAAAAAATCTTTTGGAAAGCCTCTTAATCAGAGTAATGAAATTCGTCATGTTGAGTACGTTTTAACTGCTGAATTCGATATTGATGCTGGTCCAACAATTAGCCATCAATATCCCGAAGCAATTCAAAGTGATAAACATCTAATGGCTGAGCTAATGTTACCAGATCAATGTCATATTAGAAATGAAGATTGGACAGTTTTTTTTCTTTATAGGAGACCTGGTTCTCAGCAATTAGAATATAATATTCTAGATGAAGCAGATAAAGAGGCTGCTGATAAGTTTTATGTTTTAAATTTAGTGAATACTAAGTTCGATTCCAAAGCACGACGTGGTGCGATTGTGAAATCAATGGCTATTATTACTCCTCATCCATTTTTCCAAGTGTTTAAGCCATTAATATTATTGGCATTGGATGACTATTTTGATTCTCCTGATATTTCCTATTTAGAGAATCTATACGATATTTTAAACTCTGTAGATATGTCTCAAGTACCATATTTCACGCCATCTGAGAGGCTACTATTAGCATCTTCGGAGTACACATCTTTGTTCATGGAAAAAATGGATGAATCCAATAACACTTCTAATCAATTGTTATATCGTAGTGCATCATTATCTCAGGCGAGATCTTCATTGGCTCATTCTGTTAATACTCGATCTTCGATATCTCAGTTCTCTGAGCCACGGTCTCCCCTATCACTTAAGTCTCCTACCGATCTTGGTGCTTTAAGTATCTCTACCACTGTCACTACCTCTTCTAGTACAGCGCCAACGACCCCAACAAGTACTACAACACCTACCGTCCCGACAGCCCCTACAGCGTCCAGATCGCCAACTGCAACGTCTACTACAGCATCTACAACTCTGACTAAAAGAACTAGTGCTGCAACTATTCAACAACCATCTTTCTATATTGATCTCAAAAATCAAGGAAAAAGATTATCAAGCACTCAGGCTAGAACTGCACAAAGAGATTCTCATTTCTTCGACACCACTGTCCCCTATAAATCGATGAATATCCCAATTAAAATCCCAACTGATGGTTCTCCTGAATCTGCAGGTGATTTTTCACTTATCAGATTAATAACCCTACTTACTTCTATGCATCAACCATTCCAGACTTTGCATCCACACCTGACAATATATGGACCTCAGACGCCTCCACTATTAGTATTAATATTTGCACTATTAACACAGAAAAGAATATTATTCATTGGCTTAAATGCCCCTTCTCGGGATGTCGCTGAACATGTATTAGCATGTTGCTCATTGGCATCTGGTGGAGGTATTTTAAGATCTTTTACCACGCACGCCTTTCCATACACGGATCTTAGTAAAGTAGACGATTTATTGGAATCAAATGGATACATAGCAGGAGTCAAAAACCCCACCTTTGAGCATCACCCTAGTTGGTGGGATATTATTGTTGACTTAGAAAATGGTACAATGAAAATTTCCCCTGAAATTGAGTCTTCCCATACTCCCATCAATGGTAATTTGAATAGTTCATTTACCCCCTCTCATCACCATTCAGTCCCAGTAAACTCTGAAGATCTTGCATTTGTGGATGAGCTTAAGAAAATGGTTGCTAATCATTATGGAGAAACCTCAGTTAGAACTCGTTGTCAACAGTATATCAAACGATTTGTTCGTATATCAACAAACTATGAGGAGTATAAGTATGGGGCAACGAACCTCTGGCCATCATTTAATGATCCAACTTATCTTGTTGTCCCTGGTTATGGTTATACCTGGGCCAGTGACCTACAAAAAATAAACGATTTCAACCTTTACGCGCCAGTAATCGAAGGCTGGAGAGCTTCACGTAGTTATAAATATTACATTGATGACCAAAGAGAAATCTGGCAACTGCCACCCAAATACGTCATTGACTACGAATGTCATCTGGATCGACTCCGATTACAGCAATTATCTTATGAAGAATCAGCAACTGTTTTTGAAGCGATTTGTACCCACACTCAAGATTATGATGATATTAATCGACTTCTCTCCGCCACGCATCATAACAATCTATTTTACTTATGTCTAGGTTTATTTCATCGTGATGCTTCAATCCGGATAATGACTGTTCGTCTTCTTCAACGAATAGAGGAACATACTGCTGGCAAGTTATATTTCCAGTCAGTTAATCAATTTCAAAAGTTGGCTTATAAACGCCTGGCTCTTGAAATGAGTAATGCTTCCAAAAATTTCATCCCTCAGGATGGAGTTCCATTTTAATTAATTAACTCCTCTCTCCAATGTGTATTTTTAGAGGAGCAGTTTTACCAACTGTTCAACCTCATTCATCATTGCTATGTGAACATGCCCATTATATATTGAAACGACTTTGCTTTAAATTTGTTCTATTAATATACTCTACGTTCTGTTATTTATATGCTTCGGGTGGTTGGCTCGCTTCGTTGGTTATTCTAATTCCAAGACCCAGTTCTGTCCCGTCATTTCATGCCCAAAAGTATTGTGTTTCTCTTCATTGACTAAGGTAAATCCAGCTTTCTTATAGATTTTTCTTGCTGTGGTAAGAACATCGTTGGTCCAGAGAGCGATCCGCTTGTATCCAGCGGTACGGGCAAAATCTATACAAGTATCAACTAGCCGGGCCCCCAGTTTGAGACCACGAGCTTCAGGACTTAGCAGTAGAAGTCTAAGCTTTGCAGTGTCATTCTCTTTCTCATCTTTCACACAAAAAATGCAGCCTACTCTATTCCCATTATACTCAGCTATCCAAGCAGCTTCACGAGATGCGTCATGGTTATTTGCGTAATCAGCAACTATCCGAGCAGTCAAGTATTCTATTGCTGAGTCCCAGCCAAGTTGAGAATATATTTCGCCATGGGCCATGACAACCCATCCAAGATCACCAGGCTTCGTAGCAAATCTAATATTCGCATTTGGAGGAATGGAGATGGAATTAGCTGTCATTGTTATCAAGTATATAATGAACGGAAGATGTATATATTGCCTTATTTATATAGATGCATTAAATGATAAGACAATATTCGAGAGTACTTGAATCAAACCGTTCCGAAAGAACCCATAGACTATCTTAACCGATCAAACTTGAATCAAACACTTAGGAACCTTCTAGACAATATCTTGAAACGGCGAAACTTGAATCGAAGCCTTTGGAAGGAATTTCACAATCAATAGTACATCGACGGATATATTTACCGCCGATATGCCTGATTTGTTCAGCTGCTTCAATTTAAGATTTCATCGAGTTAAAGCCGCTTGACCGATTCTAAATGATACAGTTGGTTTTGACCTTCACGATGCCTGTCGAAGATCTATTACATATCACCATTAGATGCTAATGATGGAATTGATTAAAATTTATCTCGGGTAATTAATTTCGATAAGCAACACCTCCTCTAGTATCCCTTGTATCTCTACTCTACAGGAACATATATAAACATATAAGATCTTTCAGTGCGGCGGAAATTATCCTTCTACAAATTTCATATGAACCTGCCTGATTGAATGGTTAGGACCAGACTTATATACATCCTGAGCCATGTCAGACCTAAATCCTTCGAAATTAGGAACAAAATCATATTGGGATGAATTCTACAATGTTGAAAAGGGAAATTTTGAAGAGAACCCACAAGATACCGGAGAATGTTGGTTTGCCGATTCTGATGCTGAGGAAAAAGTTGTTGAATTCTTATCAACGTTAGCTGAAGATCAGGAAATTCCAGAGGAAGTTAATTTTGAAAAAACTGAAATGATAGATTTGGGTACTGGAAATGGTAGATTATTGATTTCTATTCGAGAAGCAGGGTTCCAGGGAGAGTTCACTGGCCTTGATTATTCTGCACCTGCCGTTGAGTTTGCAACTTCAGTAGCTGCTGAGGAGGGGATTGAAAATATTAAATTCCAAGATGCTGATTTTTTAAGATCGGATAAATGGAATGAATCTAATAAACGATGGGATGTAGTGTTAGATAAGGGGACATTAGATGCTATAGCATTATCATCAGATAAATATAAAGAAGGAGAAGTGGAGCGGAGTGCAGTAGAACAATATCCCCACGTTGTAAAGGACATTGTGAAGCCAGAAGGAATTCTTCTCATTACTTCATGCAATTTCACTGAAACTGAATTAATCTCTGCCATTACAAAAGAAGGTACTTTTATGGTATGGAGAAAGATTGATTATCCTTCATTTGAATTTGGCGGCATTAAGGGCCAAACTATCTGTACTGTGGCATTTAAAAAAACTAATAGTTAATTAATTTCCAGGTTCAGGATGATTTATACCTCTGTATATAATATCGCAACTTGCTATTCAAGCATGCTGTTCAGTATATCAGTATAAACTTTCTGCCGAAATTAGGCTGGGCTCTGCCCTGACCTGTAACTCTTTTCCAGGATTCTTTGCAGCCAGAAGCTAGAAGGGATGCTGTTTAGATTTATTAACTTAATCTGCTCTTTCGTTTATAAGCGTCTGAATAGTCGTCAAGAGAGTCTTGGCAAATTCCTTATTCCCGGCTTTGAGAGCAAATTGATGGGGAGTTTCACCTTCAAATCCAGTGATACGTACAAATTTTTCACTCACCATAGAACTTTTCATGCCTTCAAAAACTTCGGTACTTTTCTGGAGTGAAAGATTAAGAATAACTCGGAAAACCCCATCAGTTCTCATGACAATTCGTGATCGGCTGGTATCTTTTTCTTTATTCACATGGAGTGTGCCTACACCTCTTTCTTTCCACCCTGACGATGGATTCGTTAGATCTAAAGCGTATAGTCGGGCTCGACAGGAGAATATAGAATCTTCTGATTCTTCACCTGTTTCTATGTGTTTTTGCTCAAGAGGAGCGGGTACTTGAACGAAAAGTTGATCTTGCGATTCATCTCGCTCATCATTTCCATCAGTTGTACCTTCCTCATGATCAGAATTACGCTGAGCAGAACTTGTATCCGGCTGGTCAAAGATAGATATGGACCGTGTGGGCGACTTTTGGGTAGCTTTCTCCGTGGTTGAGTCGACTCCGAATATGCTACTGCTGCCAAATGTAGTGCCTGTTCCGAAAACTGAAGTGACAACAGGTTTATCGTCGTTCGAGGTAGTGGCAGTGAGAGAGGAGGTGGAGATTGTAGTTGTTATTGAACCAGTGCTACTTGATGAGGAGTTGGACCCAAAAGAACCAGTTCCAAAGACTGTGCCGCTGCCAAAAGGTTTTGAGCCAAACGTGGTCCCTGATCCAAAGACATTAGCTGTGGAAGTAGGCTTTGATGACCCAAACGGAGTGCCGGATCCAAAAATAGATTTCGATGTATGCTCTTTGGAGTCTTGATTTTCGTTTGCTTTTTCATTGGTATCTTCCTTAGAGTTTTCCTTGTTGTTGACCTCTTCGCCGAGATCTTCTTCATTTGCGGGCTCTTCTTTGGAGTCATCCTTGGTGCTTAGTATGGCGATTTCTTCTAAGCTTTCCTTAGATTCAGAATCATTTTCACGTTTAGACGGAGTTTCGAGGGCCGTAGTGTCGCTTTTTGCTTCAACCTCAGTACCCTTTAGTTCTTCTATCGCTTTATCAGTCTTCTCAGGGCCCTCCGTATTTTCAGTTGAAGTTTTTTCTGTATCTAGTGGAACATCAGAAGATTTTGAGATGGTAGGAGCAACCTTGATATCCTCATTCGTACCCTTCTCTTCCTCATCGTCACTCTTGGGCTTCTTATTTGGAATTGAATTGTTATAATTATCCACAGTTGTATTATCATCCTCATCACCATCATCTCTTGATCTCTTAGCCGGTCGGGGAGGTAATGGAGGTGGTGGCTGTTTTGATGGTTTTGATGTTGGTGGAACTTTTGATTCATTTTCCACTGGAGGGGGGGAAGCTACCTCTTCCACATCAGCCATTCTTTAGGATAAAATTGAATTTCCTTGATTACTTTTAAATAAGTTTGACAATTGCAAGTTATTTGTTTCCTTAGCGAAATGGATGAATGGTTAGCTTGAAAATTCAGACTGAATATTTCTTAATTATTTGGCTAGTGGGATAACGCTGGCTGATAAAAGCATATATGTATCTAATACAAGCATAAATGGGTTGAGTGTAAGACAATGTTGAAAGAAATCGCCAATATTTAGTTAGACGATATATCTTAAACGGTAAATAATATGTGAAATAAACTACTATCTTTCTACTGAATGTCATCGAGGTAGGCGGTAAGAAATCTCAGTATCGTTTGTGGGACCCTGTCGATCTATTTACATGCGGCTGAGCAACAAGCCCAAAACAGATAAATAAACAATACTTCTTCTACAGCATTCAATCTATTAGAACATCAAAATTAATTTCAATATCAATATATATAACCAAATTCAAGATATCCATTTCCACCACACCTAAAATACATACTCACTATGAATACCGACCCTAGAGAAAGTCTCCTCTCCGATAATAGTACAATATTGGAAAATAATAGCCAACAAATTTCAGATGATTACAACAATTTAAAATCCCTTCCAGTCTATCTCCGGTTAAAACCTAGAACTGCAAATAATAATCAAGAGCCATTCCTAACTGTCGTACCAGGCTTACCACAAGTAATTGTGGACCCCCCTAAAGACAGTAGATATAAAGCACAAGAAGCTTTTAGTTTTAATGGAATATTCCGAGAGAGCTGTGGTCAAATTGACGTTTATAAAAGTGCGGTCTTACCATTAGTTCAGACGGCTTTGAAAAATCATAATGATGCTTTATTGTTCTCTATGGGATCATCTGGGTCTGGTAAAACCCACACAATACTTGGTCATAAACAAACCCCAGGAATGATTCATCTTGCGTTAGATACGTTATTTAAATCAATTCATAGGAAAATAGCTGAATTTGAAACAGCGGAAGAGATTAGCGACAAAATTGCCAATTCTCATCGAACATCCCAAGCAATTGAGGCAGGAATTGTATTAGATTGGGGAAATGATAATAAATCAAATCAACAATCTCCTAATCATAATCCGTCTATTTCTATTAATAATCTTCTTTTAAATTCAACAGCTTTGGATGATAAAGTTGATGTTAGTGATAAATACACTTATGCTGTTTATATTTCCATGGTGGAAATTTATAATGATCGTATATTTGATTTATATGGAGAGACGAACAACAATAAACATGGAACAAATCGTAGAGCAGCTTTGTTAATGAAAACCGACCCTAACACAGGCAAAACTTTCCTCGCTGATGTCCGTAAACTCTACGTTTCTGGAAAAGAGGAAGCATTTAAAACTATCGAACACGGTCTATCAGTCCGTGCTGCTCATGCTACTGGTTCAAACACGTCATCCAGTAGATCACATGCTTTTATTATTATTGAGATTAAAAGAATTTCGAAGTCAAATTCTACTATCTCCTCTTCAACTTTAACAATTGCTGATTTAGCAGGTTCAGAGAGAGTTAAGACAGCTAGAACTCAAGGTAATCGATTGGTAGAGAGTTGCGCTATTAATAAATCTTTAATGCTACTTGGACAATGTTTACAAAAACAAAGAGGATCATCGAATAATCCCCTTGATACTGCCACTCTTCGTAGTAGTAAACTGACTCAACTTCTTCTCTCCAATGCATTCAATTCTAAACTACACCAACGATCAGTTCTTCTCGTTAATATCGATCGATATGGCGATTTCAATACAGCTTCACAAATTCTTCGATATTCTGCTTTAGCTAGAGAAGTGTCAGTTCCTCAGACAAGAATTCCCTCCCTTTCTAGCATATCCAGTGGTTCCGGGTCAGCTACTCTTATCGAAGTATCAGACTACGATGATGACCCTCAATACGTCGATCAAGATCTCCACAAGTTCTCACTTTCAACCGATCCGTTTCATCTTATACAAAAAATCGAAGAACTTGAAATTGCTCTTTCTGATTCCCAACAACATGCCCTATTGATCGAAGAACAAGTACGAGAAGAAATGGCCAACGAAATGGACGCAAGAATGAAAGAACTTTCATCCCATCTTTACGATAGGCTTGAGGACGAAACAGGACGAGGGCAGCAGCTTATTGATCGCAAGCTCGAACTTCTTCACTCGATTCCTATCGATACAAACCGTGAATATCAGATCCTCGAACAGGAAAATCGTCGTCTAAGGGCTGAGAATATGCGTCTACAGCTGCAATTGTCGCAATTGCCTCCGGCGGCTGGGCTCTGCCCAGACCCGTAGTGCTCGCTCCGCGAGCTGGTTTTGGTTTAGTGCTATCAGATAAATAATTTTCAATTACAATTATCGTTACACCCTCCTTCTATCTGAAAGGTATCTGATGACAGATCCTTGGCCGGTCACGTCAACAGTTTTCTCAAACCACGACAACAGAATAGCGCCATTGCCGTGCGCCTGGCCCAACGGCGAGCCCATGCCTTTATAGAGATACTTCACAAGGACATCTTGCTGTTCGGTAGTCAATGACTCTACTACAGGGGTAATTTCATTCGACCTAATGGCAGTCAATATGTCAATGACTGTTTTCAAATGTAGCTCCTGAGTTCATTTGTTAGTGACTTTCCTCCGCGCAGCGGAACAACGGGTCCGGGCAGAGCCCTGTCGACGCGGTGTCCTACACATACCTTAGTTGCTTCATCACCTCCGTAAGGAGGTGAGCTTAACACTACAGCTAAAGACCCGGCGAAATCGCCTTTGGACAATGCTGATTTGGCTTCTTGACTTAAAGCAGCCACATCGTTGGCGGTCACAACAGGAAATTGAGGATATAAATCAGCCGAAGGAGCATTGTCAGGGTCCAAGGCATCGACGTCAACTCGTCGGAAATTGGTAGTAGCCATTTTAAAATGATAAAAGGGAAGGAGATGTGGTGAGAGTGGGTGAAACAATGGTAGGCTGAATGTATGGGTAGGATTGGAATGGGCAATTCGGGAACTTGCCAGCCTGAAAGGGATTGAGCGCTGGCGCGGATGAAATGGTTGTAGGTAAACAGTGAGTTGGGAGTTGAGGGCGAGCAGGAGAGGGAGCAAGCGTCAAAAAGTGGGCGTTATCAAATGGTAGAGACATTTAGTGAAGCAATCGATATTAGAATACAGATGTAAAGAAATGGTCATCTGACGACCGTACAATATTTATTATCCTCAATTCACATAGATAGTAGATTTAAATTTTAAAATTATTTAGTTATATATTTTGTTCCTTCTTTATAGCACATTTCAATATTAAATATCACCATACCATAATTATCGTACGTATCTGATATCTCTTAATATTGACACTTTATTCTATTATCCGCCTTTATTATTATTCTCGTCCCCTTTCTCCTCCTCTATATTTTCACATTACCGCGCGGTATCATCATCCGAATTAATGGCGGATTTTTCCATTTCTCATATTCATACACAACTGAAGTAATTCGGTGAAGTTTAACTTTTCATTACTCAATTAAAAGAACTTGATAATTAGGATTTAGCAAAGTTTAACTGAGTGGTGGCTTTAGCATTTTTGGAATAAATATTTAAAAAGAAGGAAGGATCTAATCGATCTTTTGGACCTTCTATGATTTGAACTTGATTTTATTGGTAAACTATCTTTCGTCTATTTTATCGTAAAATCCGTATAAGAATTACGCAAGGAAAGCTATCTTTGGTGAGGTGATAAGAATAAAAACTACAACGAAAAGAGAAAAAGACGAATCTCATCTAACGAACTGCGAAAAATATATATAAACCTCTGAACAATCAAACCTCGGACTAACGGATTTATAAACACAATTACCTATGATCATATTCTATCTTTCTTCCTAATTTCAACTTTAAATCAAAATCAAAAATGTCAATAGATGAAAATATAACCGATAGAGAAACACGAATAAAACAATTATTCCAATCTTTGGATGTTGAAGGAAAAAATGAAATTGATGCAGAAGCATTGGCATTGCTTATGGTTGAGAGATATCAGGAATTTGATGGATTAGATGAGGCTGTGAATCAGCTGTTAGAGACTATGATAAGTTGTGGAGATGGGATAGAAGAAGGTGTGGGTGTTGATATTAGTACTACCTCTGCTCCTACAACTACTATAGCATCTACCATACCTTCTTCTAGTTCATCTACCTCCTCTAATACTCCTACTACTGGTTCCGATTCAAATGATTATCTTGAAACTATTTCTTACGCATCTTTCAAAAATTATATCAATACAACCGAAAAACTTCTCGAACAATCATTTCAAACCTTAGATTCAAATCATGACGGACTTCTGGAATTGGAAGATCTAAAAAAAGGATTTGCAAATCTTGAAGATCTCGATTTTGAAATTGATGATGATAAAATCGAGCTGTTATTTAACACAATTGATTCAGACGACGATGGATTCATCTCCTTAGATGATTGGAGAGATCAATTAACATTTATTCCAAAGTTCGACCTCAATGAATCTCCTTTAAAATCTGCATACATGTTTTTCATTGAGGAATTGGATTTATCTTCTGAAGGTGATGTTTTACTTAGTAGCGAATCTTCAAATGGAATTGGATATTTCTTGGCTGGTGGATTAGCTGGTGTTGTCTCCAGAACCTGTACTGCACCATTTGATAGACTTAAAGTATATTTAATAGCACAAAGTGGTGCTCCTCCAGCAGCAAAAGCAGCAGCGGCTAAAGTCGCCCAGGAAGCTGCTAAAGAAGCTGTATTAAAAGCTGCATCATCTTCAGCTGGAAAGTCATTGGGACGTGGTCGACAATTACCTTTTGCATCTAGTAATAGTCCCATAGTAGCGGCATTGAAACATCTTTGGGGGCAAGGAGGTATTCGAGCTTTTTTTGTCGGTAATGGTCTAAATGTTGTTAAAGTATTCCCCGAATCAGCCATGAAGTTTGGTACATTTGAAGCTGCTAAGCGACTGTTTGCACAACTTGAAGGAGTTTCTGATCCATCCGAACTATCTCGAGCGTCTACATTTGTATCTGGAGGACTTGGTGGAATGGCTGCTCAACTTACAATATACCCAATCGACACACTAAAATTCAGAGTGCAATGTTCTGCACAATTTTCACCATATCGAGGGAATCGACTATTAATAGAAACTGTCAAAAGTACCTGGGCTGAAGGAGGCTTAGGAATTTTCTATCGAGGTCTTCATGTTGGAGTTCTGGGAATTTTCCCATTTGCAGCTCTAGATCTTGGAATCTTTTCTGCCATGAAAAAGGCATATATTCGCAGCCAATCTGTAAAGTTCAATATTGATCCTAGCGAAGTGAAACTTGCCAACATCGTGGTTCTTACAATGGGCGCATTGAGTGGTAGTCTGGGTGCATCTGCTGTTTATCCAGTAAATCTCCTTCGAACTCGATTACAAGCCCAGGGTACCGCTGCTCACCCATATCATTACAGTGGATTTCGGGATGTTTTACGAAAAACCGTTGAACGAGATGGATATCGTGGCCTTTTTCGAGGTCTTGGTCCTAATCTTGCAAAAGTTGCTCCTGCTGTTAGCATCAGTTATCTTGTGTATGAGAAGGCCAAAGCGACCATGAACCTTGTCTAGCATTTTAATTTATTGCATATAAACATTATTTCCATAGCTTGTAATACAAAATTGTACTATAACTATAGCATTCGCTTATTGCCTCCGGCGGCTGGGCTCTGCCCAGACCCGTGGCTCCGCTCCGCGAGTATTTGAACCGTCCAGCATCGCCGGAAGTTACAAATGTGTATGCTAAACTGGTGACTTCATTTTGAGTTTGTCTTCTTCAAGAAGAAGATTAAAGCTGATCGGACCAGCATCTACAAAGCGAATTGGGCGGGTATACAGTGAAGTCGAAGGAGAAGATAAGTGGTATCGCCGACGATCTGCTGTTATCCACGGGGAAACGTCTGATGGAGAAGAAGACTGTAATGGAAAGGAGGAACGTTGTGGTTGAGATTCAACTTCGTCTTTTGTTTCCATAATAAGAGTAAACGTAACATCGCTAGGTAATTTACCGAATTTTTCAGCCATGATCGACAGCGTTACAAGGCATGCTCGATATTCTTCTGATAACGAACTCCATGTCAGTGAAAGATTGTCAACTGTAAGATCTTGGTCGGCTTCAGCAATAATAGGAAAATCATCTAAATCAATGACAAATCGCTCTAAAGGTGAATTGCTTCCTTCTTTGAGAAGAACAATCGAAATTTTACTCATATGACCTTGCTTAACTCGAGTTATACATGCCATTGACATGTCTTCAATCCATTGACATACAGTCGGGTGACGACACTGATTAACGGCAATATCATACTTTCGTACTGTACGAAACGTTTCCCTAGGGTACACCTCACGTAAATAAAGGATATTGTGAACTAAAACAATAAAAAATTCATGAAAAGACCCTATTAATTCCGAAAGAGAGTTTGGTGATGCTGACATTAATGGTTGAGAGGTGAAATGCGAATATTTTCCCTGAAATATTCTTATCTTATAAGTATAGCCGCGGCGGGTTGAACAGATTTGTATTCAGATTGAGAGCAGGGAGTTTTCACATTTATAAAATCTATAATTCGTATCGATTTATATAAAGAAAGTTAGAATATCCTAGGAAACAGATAGCTGAATCTGACTTGTAATCGTCTTGAGCTTGCTTAACTTTAAGGCAGTGAGGACCATAGTGAATCACGTGTGTTATTTAATACCTAACCACAATCTCACCTACGTCACTATCTCGGATGCCAACCCTCCTTGCTATATAACCAAATGATAACTGTGACAAGATCAAGTGTAAGATGACCAGATCTTGGGTGTTCACAAGTGAGAATGAGTTAGATAGTGAGACTGCTGTGGTACAAACGAAAGTTGATGATGAATCAAAGAGTGCCACCATAACAGTAATTACCAATGAACCAGGTCAATATAAAGCGAAACTGTTATTAAATAACGATGATATTTCATCTAATAACGCAATATTCAAGGAAAGCAAGAACTATTTGAAAGAGAATGAGTGGAATAGCACTCTTAAGTTTGTTTTGTTGGGAGAATTTGACCCAACTAAAGATGACTCATTTTATGATAGCATTGCTGTTAAATGGAGTAGTAGTGGAGATGAAAAACTTGTTTTATCAATAAAACAAATTTATTCGATGAATAAAAATACCACAGCTACTATTGGATTAGGAAAGATAAATTGTTCGGTGACTTCTAGAGGATCTAGCCAAAAGGCTCTTGATAAGTTGATTCAGATTGATCATGATTTTTATACGAACATGTCAGCGGTATGGAAGAGAGATATGTATAGAAAAGAGACTGAATCGATTCGATTAGAGAAGCAGGTTCAGGAACTTGTGGAAGCTAAAAAAGAGTATGATGAGGAGATTCTGAGTAGATTTGCGTTAATTTTAAATGCCAAAAAGAGTAAGATTGCCGAGTTATCAGGCGAAGGGTCCTTAGGTTCGAATGATTCAGCAGTTAAGCGACGAATGGATTCTGATGGAACGAAAGAAGATGAGGTTCAAGTGAAAGAGGAGCCTGAGTCATGTTCTGCAGCTGTTAAGGATGAGCCAATGGATTATGAAGGTGGTCCAGATACTCCCAGCAGATCAGACGAAGAGACAAGTGCTGGGGAAACGGATTCTGGTGAGGAGTCGTAAATAATGCACTATTTATTTTCCGTTCCTACTCCCCGCGGAGCGGAGCAACGGGTCTGGGCGGAGCCCAGCCGCCGGAGGCAACATAAGGAGGAAGAGAGGATATTATTATTACAAGATCTGCTTATTAACATTCCATTTACGTTCTGGAAGATGATCTAAGTTTGCAACAGAATCTTTAATATTGTCGACATTTTTATCTAATGCAAGGAAATATTCAGCAATCACTTTAGGGAACCAACGCTTGCCTCCAGGTTGGAACCAACCGAGATGACCACCAACAGATGTTGTTACGAGGTAAGTATATGGGTTTTTCTTTGCTTCGTAGTAAGGGAGACCGAGATGAGAGACGACAGGATCATCGAGTGAATTAAGAATAAGAGTTGGTGTGCGGATAGAAGTCATACGATGAATACTACTTCCAAGTCGATAATAATCGAATGCGGTATCAAACCCAAAGAAAGGAGCAGTGTAGAGGTCGTCGAATTCATAGAGATATTTTGGAGTTGGTTTATTCATGGCCTCGACGAAAACTGGATTTTCAATTAGAACATCTTCATGATTCTTAACTAATCGAAGTAGATTTTTAGTCATTGCTGGGGAATAGACGTTTTTGCCAAGATAAGTTCTATGAAGTTCTAAACCACTGACGTTAAGATCCCAGGGATTTGCAACACAACAAGCACCATCGATTTCGATGTCTTTACCTTCTTGACCGAGGTAATTGGCTAAGATAGAACCACCTAAACTATAACCAACAAGATAAATTTTTCTGTTTGGTTGAATTTTCTTTAATCTGTGAACAAATCGACGAATATCTTCAGTAGCAGCTCCACAAAATAATTGAGGAGTAGTAATTTTAGTTCTATTACATCCTCTGCTGGTCAATACAAGACATTCAAAATTTGATCCAGGGGTGGAAAGAATTTGATTGATAGTAGCACGAACATAAGATTCGTGAGATCCACCAGTAAGTCCATGAAGGGTGATTAAAAGAGGACGAGTTTCTTGAGGATTTTCAAACTTAATAATTTCCTCAGGGGTTAAATACCTTGTTCTTGAGGGATATTTAGGAACGTTGTCAGTTGGTTTATATTTCAAAAGTTCTTCCCATTCATTTTTTGAATTTGGAGGTTCAATAACATGATCAACTGAAACAGTAGCACCAGTCTCCCAAGTTAATAGTCTTCTACCATAATAAATCTGATCTACAGATTCAAATTTACCACCAGCAGCATAGATAGTTTGAAGATCTCCGTTGAAGAGTAATGGATGATTCCAAAACCATGCATTATCATGAATTTCTGGAATATTGTCTTCGATAAGTTTATCTAGAGAGATATAATCTTTACCAGTTTCAGATTCTTTTTTCAAAGGTAATTTAACTGGGTCCGTAGGTTTATAGGATCTAACAGTAGACCAAGGAGAATACCACATTTTGAGATAGCGAGAGTGATATATCTAGACGGGTTCCTAAAGGTGATGATAGGTTAAATAGTAGGTTATATATCGGTTTTCGGGTCCTTAAAAGTGAAGGAATCTTAAATAGTAAGTTGCTTATCGGTCTTCCGATTTGCCTCAAAAAAAAAGATAACGAGTAAATAGAGAAAAGATAACTGTAAAGATCGGCACGTGAAAATGGGCGATAGTACACAAACTACAACAGCCAAAAAATCAGGCGGCTTCACACCTGAACTGTTTGACTTGAATGGATATTGAAAATTAAGTCTGCATATGAAGCACGGAAGACTCAATATACCCTTACATCAGTGCATAGATATCGCATATAACGGTGGTTGTCTAACCGAATATCGGAATAACTTAACTCCATATATCCCGCGGAGTTATTAACGCCGGAGAGCCGTCTGAATGTTGGGAGGCAGACGAGGTGGCAGTGGCAGTGTGCAGCAGAACGTTGATTGCTGGTGAAGTTGCATAGTAGAGTGGACCTAAACGTATGAGTTGAGAGCGAGGATGAACTCGGGAGATGTAGGTGTTTGCAAGATGAAGTTAAATACAAAATGCTATATCCGACTGCTAATTAATATTACTGTTTTCACCAATGGACCCTGCATAGAGCGGCGATGACATTTGCATATTGTCAGTGGTACGCAAATCTTAAATAACTGGTCAAATTTGCAAGCAGAGAAGATGATGGTTAAGGGGTGAAATTTTTCAATTACCGAGATACATGTCGGCTAGCTGAGCCCGAGATCATCCCTAGATTGAAACTTGAACGCGGGGTAAAATCCATACTACCGAATAAATATATATAAACAAGTGGAAATTTTTGAATTTTTCTATTGATTTTATGAAAAGAAGAAGAAATTAAATACAAAATGCTACCCAGAGTAAACGTTTCTACTACTACTTTGGCTGGGAGAATGCTATCCCGTAGAATGCGTAGAGTGAATCAAGGACTCACTGCTCTTCCATATACTCCTCTAATTCATTCTCAAACTAGATACAGTCATTACAATGCTAAATCAGATTCCTCTAACCAAAGACCCAAAGTAACGATCCCTCAATTACGGAAATTATATAAAAATAAAACCCCAATCTCCGTGATTACTGCTCATGATTATATATCTGGAACGTTGGCAGATAGAGCAGGAGTTGATATGGTTTTAGTTGGTGATTCATTGGCAATGGTATCAATGGGTCATGAAAGTACCAGTGAGATTGACTTAAATGATATGATTTACCACACCCGAGCTGTTTCCAGAGGAGTTGAATCTGCATTTCTAATAGCTGATTTACCCTTCGGATCGTATGAAACGTCCCCTGAACAAGCTTTTGATTCAGCAGTTCAAATGATTAAAAAAGGAAATGCTCAAGCAATCAAAATTGAAGGAGGAAAAGAATTATATCCAACCATTAAGAAATTAACTGATTTTGGTATTCCTGTAGTTGGTCATATCGGGTTAACTCCACAACGTCAAAATGCTTTAGGTGGATTTAGAGTCCAAGGAAAGACTGCCAAATCTGCTATGGAACTTCTTGAAAATGCCCTTGCAGTTCAGGAAGCGGGCAGTTTCCTCATGGTACTTGAAGCAGTTCCTGATAGAGTTGGTGCTTTAATTACTGAAAAATTATCGATTCCAACTATCGGCATCGGTGCTGGCCCTGGTACATCAGGTCAAGTATTGGTACAATTAGATATGTTAGGAGGATTCGATGCTTTTGTACCTAAATTTTTGAAAAGATACTCTAATTATTTAGAGACTAACGTTAGTGCAATTAAAAACTACAGTGACGAAGTTAAGGAAAAGACCTTTCCTGCTCCTGAACATACTTATACCATTAGTGATGATGAATTTGTTAAGTTCCAAGAATTGGTCGATAGAATATAATCAACGAATTTTTAGCACTAATTTCAATCATGTAAATATTTAAAGCATATTATAAATTAATACGACTATGCCTCCGGCGGCTGGGCTCGCTCCGCGAGTTCTGGAACATCCTGCCTTGAAATCTTAACTCACGTAACAGCAACTATTTTAGAATATATCCATCAGGTACTTATTCCCTCCATCACTAGTACCACATAATAAATAATCAATTAACCCTCTAATCCATCAACAATGCAAGCCCGTCACGAATGTACTTCTTTTTACCCCTTCTCTTAATCTCACCATCATCTTGATGATCTAGCCGAAATACCAAAGTTCTCCCAAATTCAGGCGCAATTACATCATTTTCAATACTTCCTTTTTTAGCAATTTCATGAAGTTTATCACGAGGCTCCAAAAAATGTTCGTCTGATAATACAAATGTCCCCCAATGCACTCCAACCATTTTATGAGCTCCTAGATCTTTCATGACCTGAACTGCTTCATAAGGATCAATATGTTGAGGTCTTAAGTGCCATCTTGGAGTGTATGCTCCACATGGTAACATCGCTACTTGACAACCACCACCAAACACTTTACGAATAGCAGTAAAAAGATCTGGAGAATATCCAGTATCCCCAGCATGATAAAATATTGGTCTGTTATGATGAAGAACCATAAAGGAACACCATAAAGTATCATTAGAGTCAATCATTTTCCTACCTGACCAATGCATGGCAGGGGTACAAGCTATCTCCCATCCGATAGAAGAGGATGGTGGTAATGATGATTCCACCAGTGTAGTACTCGAGTTATTAGCCGAGTTATTACTCTCAATGTCCCTTTCACTATCACTATCAGAGAGACCTCGTTCAATAATTGATCTTTCCGTTAATGGCAACCGAATCTTCTCCCACCAATCCATCTCTCGAAAATTTGTGATTCCCCTCTTTGCCAAATGCTGTCCTACACCAACTGGAACAACCCACAACGCGTCGTTGCCAATTTTATCAGCCACTTCTAGTTCTAAATGATCCGGATGATCATGTGAAACAAGTACTAAATCAATTTTTGGTAAATCTTCAATCTGACAAGGAGCAGGAGAAATTCTTTTTGGTCCAACATATTGTGAAACAAGATGTTCACCAAGGCATGGATCTGTTAACATATTAAATCCCGGAAATTGAACAAATGCACAACTTTGACCAAGCCATGTTAATGTTAGCCGATTATGAACATCAGGTAGGAGGTCGGATCCAGGATCAACCTGCTCATCTCCACCTCCAATATATCCATGAAAATGACCAGCCGGATTACCACCACTTCCAATAAAATCAGTAGGCTTATCATCACCATCACCATTCAAATTTAATTCAATACCGGATTTATTTCCACCAATAATATACTCCTTTGAATTCCTATATAACAAATCAAAATCTGGTAATCTGGTAGGAATCAATTTGGCTATCAATTCAGGATCCAATGGCACACCTCCACGCGGTTTAGTATGAAATAGTTCAGTAACCCTACAAAATAAGAACTCAAAAACGGTCTGACTTCGATATTCGCTAAATGGATTGACATATTTCCCAGCCACTATCATAGATCCAAATTTAGTACTTGGCCAATCAGCCTTATGACAATTCTCTAAATCACTTTCTAATAATTTCCGTCTAGATCTTTCAGATATTTCATAACTAGTTCTCAGTTGCATATATGTCGAATAAGCAGTATAGGCTACTACTATGCCTATACCAGTACGGACTTTAAGGCCCATCATGATCAATTTTCTAATTAACTCCAGTTTGACTAGTGTTATAAAAACGAGAGGACTTACAACTTCGTATACCACTGGTATACCCTACTCCAACTAAAAGTTTCGGAAAGAGGAGAGGATCTTTCTCGCCTTTTATATTTCCCCACAATCTACTAAACCTGACCTGTCAAAATTCCCTCTCCAGAGACACATCAATATTGCTCCCTCTCCAGGCGCATTTGAAAAATAATTTTTTTGCCCTACCGGACAGATCTACAGGCCCATATGCTATATCAGCCGCACACCCTGTGATGCCTCCATCGGCCGGACTCTTCACGGATGTTGTACTCGCTCCGCGAGCGGTTCAGAGATAACTGTATTTATCACATTTTCATCACTTTTCCAATTATCACTTTACCCTGGATCAGCAGATTGCCTTGGTACCTACACGCCATATCTTATCTTTAGTGTACCGGCATGATTGATCGTTACACCTAAACAAAACTAAATTCCAATAGAGAGCCTCCTGCAGAGTAATATAAAAACTTATTGAAGGAAACTTTATTTACTACATACAATTAGCAATATGAAATAGTGGCAAGTTATTTTCAATATGTAGGTGTAGGTCTGTACGGTGTTCTAATATTGTGCATATATACTACGCATGTTAGCTAACTAAGTGACTGCGACGAATAACTAAAGAGAAATAAATCCTAAACTCAGAAATAATAATAATCATGATTACTTTGTAGCTATTTTCCCACATTTTCATATGTAATATTATGCTGGTGAAGTAGCCGCTTCTACGAATAGACCTAGCAGTTACGTACTAATATTCTTATTATCAGTAATGTCTCAATGTTATTAACGACTGTTCCATTCGTATCACTGCTGACAGATGCTGCTTCTCTCCCTCCTTCCCTGTAAGATTTAGTGACCATACGAGCAATTTGAGCTTCGCTTTGAGTTCTTATAAAAGTGGCTCCTTCCTGCTAATGTCAATTTTTATCCACGTGACAATAATCACGTGGCTTTATCACCTGGGACCCCAAATCGTTCCCTCCGATTACATTCTCACTCATTCATCGAGCAGACCGAGACTTCCTCTATCTCCATCAACTTATTCAAATTGTTTCCACTTAGAAAAGCGAGATTTCCAACTTTGGCTGCTTCATTTTCAACCATGGCTCCGAAACGGGTTATTTTAAAGCCAACAGAGCCTTCTAGAGATGTTAAGATTGAAGCAGTTGTGTTTGACATGGACGGAACACTTTGTCTTCCTCAAGTGAGTAGTCGATGATCGATTGTTCTCCCCCTGACTAACAATTTCTAGACATATATGTTTAGTAAGCATTAACTTCTCCTCTGTGGAGTGATGGAGTTTACATTGCTCCAGCCTTCAGTTCAGACTCTAACCACCTACAGAACAAATGAGAGATGCTTTAGGAATCTCAAAAAGTGTTGATATCCTTGATTACGTACATAGCTTACCACCTCATGAAGAAGAGGTTGCTCAAGAGAAATTGCGAGTAATTGAACGAGCTGCTATGTTGGAGATGCAACCTCAACCCGGTTTGACTGAACTGATGGATGTAAGTTGTTGGTATAGGTTTACTCTGTAACTCATTCATTTAACTAACTAACCTAATCCCAGTACATCACTTCTCGGGGCCTTAAAAAGTCTATTTGTACAAGAAATTTTCCTGTAAGTTGAATTTAATCCTTCGCACAATTCACCCCTGTCGTATTTTTAACACCTTAATAGATTCCTGTCCAGCATCTACTGAACACATTCTTATCCGATCATCATTTTGGTCCTGTTATCACGCGTGACTTCAAACCCCCTAAACCCCACCCTGATGGAATTATCCACATCGCTAAATCTTGGGTATGTTATTACCAACCTCTCTCTGCCAGAACTGGTGAGCCATATTTCCCTCGTTAAATACATCACACTAACTATCTTAGGGCATTGATCCAAAAAATATAGTAATGGTCGGTGACTCGATCGATGACATGCAGGCTGGCCATAGAGCAGGAGCAGCCACTATTTTGTTAGAGAATGATGTTAACCGCCAAGTTAAAGACGAACCAGAGACAGATATCGCTGTTAAGAGTCTTGTAGATATTATTGAACTGCTTGAGAGTGGGTTCAACCTTAAAGATAGAGAATAAACATAAACATTGGCATAGTATAGTCAGCTAGCGTAGCACTGATCAGAGTCTAGTTACCCAAGATATGAAGTCCAATAAACAAAAAATGCATTAACGAGTAGCTACTATCTATCTAACTATATACTCCCCTACGTGCGTGGTATAGCGAAGCCCTTTAAAAGGTTTCACACCATCACCAAGGCCAGGGGATTTTAAAATGCGTAGGCTATGAACTTTGATTCCACTGGGAACGCTACCAGTGAGTGTATAGGTCACTGAGAGGTGTGTTGGAAAAATTGGTTTCTTGTCTTTTGTTGAGTCCGGGGACCTTTTAGAATAGTCGCTTTGGACGGTGGGCGTGGTAGTATAAGGAGATGTAGACAGTTCTTCATGATTCTTCGACTCATTATTCACATCCACCTCTGCTCTTTCTTCCTCTTCCGCCTCCTCTTCTTCTTCTTCATCATCAACTCGTTCCAATACTCCCCTTAACGATGCATTCCACCCTAGTGGTGTCTTACCCGGAAAAGTCCATTCTCCAATCCCAGAATCATTAAAATGAAAATCTCCGGAAGTAATTCTTAATCCTTTAACATTCTTGCCAGAATTCATACTATCACAAACGATATTCACGCTTAATCCCTCAATATTCTTAACTTCTCGTGACATGATAGTCCATACTCTTGCTTCGAATTCATCCTTTGCCACCCCTAAATGAGTTCTCAATTCAGCAAAGACTAATCCTTGGCCCTGAACCGGTCTATTATTCTTCCCACCGCCACTAGAAATCGAATTATTATCAAGAGTATAGGAACCAATCAGTGATTTTCCATCAGGTGGGATAAACTGCAATGTTCCTGGAGATTGAATCCATTTGTCAATCTTAACACAAGGGTGAAATGAGGGACGTCCTATCCGATTATTGAAAACATTCAGATTCAAAGCTATTTCAGGAATTCCTGATAAATTCGAAGTCACAAATATTGTTCCTTCAATTCGAGATATTAGAGGCCGAGTAGTGTAGAATGAAGCACTTGGTTGGTTGGAATGAGAATAAAAAGCCGATGAACCAGCAACAGATTCAGCTCTTTTACCAGACCTACCATCTTTCGCAGGAAGAACCAGATATAAAGTCTCTACCAGATCGATAAATAATTCATTATTTGTATGACGAACATTAGATCTCCTCCAAGGAATGTTGGATTGAGTAGGAGGAACCTTACTCCCGCCTGATAGGATTTTACTCAGCAATCCCCCACTAGGCACTAAATCACGGAGAGCATCCGGCTCAGTAACATAAGGAAATCCATCATCCAGCATTTCATTTAATAGCAAACTGACAGTATCTAAATTCGTTTCAATTCTCATTGGGACAATTGGAGGAGTGAAATATTTCTCCAGCACCTCAGCAAATCGATTGATAAATTCAAATGGAATCATCACTGGCATTAACGACGTGCATGGTAGAAGAAATACCAGATTTCCATGCTTCTGATGAAACAGGATCCTTGAAGATGAAATCTCAATTACAGGAGAAACCTCTAAACTTTTTCCCTGTTCGGCATCCACGACTAATCTTGCCAGACTTTGCACAGATGGAGGAGACCCTGCTATCGGGTAATCCAACACTGTTCGACTAAAATATTTTGTTAGCAAAGGCCCGGTGGCACTGGGCATAACCCAAACTCGTGGCTCGCTTTCTTCGATAAGCCAACCAAGAGATAAACACATACCCATTTAAGTCGATTATATAAACAGCCTCAATTGCCGCCATTTCCTCCGTCGTGCGAGTATCAAATCAATATCTTGGTTCGTTTCAACTTCAGTTCTTGAATTTGAGCCGTACATATACTACTGCCTCTAGAAGCTGCACTACGTAGGATACTAAAATGAAGACTGACTTAACTGATCTGGCAGCGCTGTCAGAACCAGAAGACATAACTAATAATAAAATAATATCTATAATGCACTTAAATAAAACCAAAAATATACAAAATCGCAAAATTAATATACTGGGGAAAAAATGTCAAAAGAACCGGTACCAACCTTTGAGATCTTACCAGTAACAATTCTAGCACTAGGTGATTCTAACGTATCACTACCACCATCAAGTACTGATTTAGTTAAGAATTGACATGTGGTCTCGAAACTCATCTTCATAAATGGTGACGTTCCAGAATCAACACCTTGTCTGTTAAAAGGAAGATAAGTACCTTCTCGAGTCATCATATCAGCAATGAGATCCAAATGTCGCAAGTTAACAGCAATGGCATATGTTTCGAAAACATTGTTGATTTCACGAACAATAGTATTACGCGCTGCTTCAACACCATAAGTTTTAAGTACTGCAGAGATATCATTGGAAAGGATACCATCAACATTGATGAAGGAATCTTCGTCCCACATGGCACCAAAATTAACACCTTCGGTAACCAAAACACGACCATTTTTATCACCAGTTGGGCGAATACATCTACCAATTTGAGGGATTTCACGAACAACGACAGTACGACATAGATGTTCCACGAAATTGACCATAAGGAGTTTCTTTGTTTCAGCAGGATATTCAAGCTCAAATTCACACCATTCTCCTTGCTCATCATCAAAATTGAATTTGCGAACAGTATTATGCTTACCAACAACAGCCTGTTGACGCTCCTTTGCTTTAAGAGAGAGAGAAACTACACTGGGTTTGCTATCTTCCATTTCAACATCTGAATCTGAATCTGAATCCGATTCTGATTCTGAGTCACTATCAGAATCCGAATCTTCTTCATCAGACGACTTCTGTGCTTTCTCCATAGCTTCAATTTCTTCATCATCAGGCCCATCGTATGATGCAGATTGTTTAGACTTAGATGTAGATGCTTTGGCGTCATCCTCATCAACATTTTCATCATCAGAATCTGCATCATCATCAACATTATCACCAGTTTCAGAAGTTGATGTTTTAGCAATCAAGCTAGCTTCAGTTCTATTCGATGGAACGGCCTTACCAACTGCATCCGTTCCAGATGCTTTCTTCTGCTTCTTAATCTCCTTAAGAACGTACGACTCAAGAGCTGATAAGAACTTGTTGGCAATAATATCTTCAAGTTGATGGTGAGAAATATCATATTCAGATTCATACTCCTCTCTCTTGTAAAATTTAAGATGAACAGTGTATGATCTAGTATCCATTCCACTTGCATTGACACCAGTACGTTCGGTAACAACAACATTATCAATTATTTGTGATAAAACGATCTTAGCAACAGCCTTACAGAAGATATCAGCTTGATCATCAGTAATAGTCTCCAAAATTGGTAAAATCATCTGAGGTGTTTTAATAGCAGCAGAGGCTGTCATAATAATTTCTCTCATACGAGGAATACCCAATGTTACGTTAGCAGCTCCGTGACCTGCGAAATGGAAAGTGTTAAGCGTCATTTGAGTAGAAGGTTCACCGATGGATTGAGATGCGATAATACCAACTGCTTCACCAGGATTAACAACTGATTGCATGTACTTAAGTTGCATAAGAGAACGAAATTTCTTTTCCGAAATACCCGAACTACGACCAGCCTTCTTGTCCTTTTTGGGAAACAAATATTGATTTTCCTCAATAAACTTATCAAGATCTTCTTGGAACTTCTCAGAAACACTACCTAAATATTTAGATGGATTATACTTTGAAAGAACTGGATCATATTTGGAACCCTGCACGTTATCAACTTCGTCACCATGTTTCTTAAGATGCTTACGAACCTTTTTAGCATAACTAATAGCTTCATCGGTATTAATATTTTCAATTGAACTTCTTGGTTGATGCTTTTGAAGTAATGATTCATAATTATTAGCACAGAATTCAAATTGTTTTAAATGCGACTCCTTAATAACATCAACTGCATCACCACCATACAAAAATTGAATCATAGTACCATCACTATCACGAACAGTATTGTCATAATTTGTATGTACACCTTCCAATTGTTTAATCAAGCATCTTTGAAGATAACCGGAACGAGATGTTTTGACTGCGGTATCGATTAAACCTTCACGGCCAGCCATACAGTGGAAGTAATATTCTTGCGGCTTAATACCGGAGAAGAAACGACCAGAGATATAACCACCAGCTCTAGCAGCAGTCTCAAAAGGCTTAAACGAAGGCAGAGTTTTACCACTGACCATTACTGGTACTCTACGACCTTCAAGGGCTTGTTGACCAAGCATACACATAATTTGTGAGACGTTAACATTAGAACCCTTGGCACCAGAAAGAGCCATCGATTGCATATTATTTTCAGGGAATCTTTTAGAAGTACCGTCAGGGATACATTTAGAAACAACACTTGAAGTAACAGCATTAACTTTTGATTGAGTGATGGCATCGAGAATACCAAGCTTATTATCATCACGAAGGATCTCTTCTAAACGTTTCTGTAATTCTGAATCATTTGTTGTAGTATCTTGAGGAAGATTGGTAACTTCAGCAGCTGCTTTCAAACCAACGTCCGAAGCTCCATTCAATATATCCTTTCTCCATTTATTACCTTCAGCAGTAAGATGCAAATCATCCATACCACATGTGAAACCAATAGTCATAATATATTTCGTGAATAAACGGCCTAAAACACTGAGCAGCATGCCAGCAGAATGACTTCCATAGATTTCATGGATGGAGTGAACAAACCCGTAATCAGCAGCACCATATTGAGATTTATCTAGGATACCAGATACAAGTTCACCATTTCTGAAGATAACTTGATTTTCTTGAGAATTCTCTCCCCAATATTCATTCTTGATCTTGTTTTTTGAAATTAAATTCAAACCTGGACGATCCAGTGGTTTAATATTGAGTAACACAGTAGTGATAACTTGCTTACCAGTCCATAAAGGAACCGGTTTTAAAATAGCAGGTGGAACAGTTAAAATTCTTGGTCCAGTTGTATGACCATCTTCAGGACGAACACTACCATAAATTAATTGTTGATATTGATCTCGAGTGAAGTAAGTATCCTTATTAGTTAACCAAACACCAGCACTAATATGATCTTGAATAAGGCCACGGAGGGGTTTACCTGAAGTGGGGGTTAAATATTGAGAGTCCGTATTAGCAAGGAGAAGAGCTTCAGCACGAGCATTTTCATTCTGTGGGAAATGCATATTCATTTCATCACCGTCGAAATCAGCATTATATGCACCAGTATTGGCATAATGAAGACGAAGAGTTTTTTCACCAGGTAAAACCCGGACTTTATGACCCATCATTGAAGCCTTATGAAGGGTAGGTTGTCTGTTCATAAGGACAACATCTTGATTACGAATATGACGATATACTTTTTTATTAATAACTCCACTAGCACCTGGTAAAGTTGATGGAGTTAGCAGTTGACTGGCTAAAGCAGCACGTTGCTCTGTGGTCATATTATGCAAAGAAACAATAGAACCATCTTCATATTGAATTTGAGTAGCACCTGGCCAAACATTTGGACCATTAATAACTGCTTGACGTAATTCATTGAAGTTATATGAGGTAACGGGTTCAGGGTAAGTTAATTTGACAGCAAAAACCGGAGGGACACCAATTTCATTTGTCTCCAAATTAGGATCAGGAGAAATTACGGAACGAGCAGCATAATTAACACGTTTTCCCATCATATTTTTTCTGAAGAGACCCTCTTTTTTCTCTAATGCTTGCTTAATACCTGGCAAGGCAACTTTACCAGCAGGGGCATTTTGATTTTTGGTACTGTCAAGGAATGCATTGACATCATTTTGAATGGTAACAAATCCATTCATTAATTGATTAAAGACTAGCTTACGCTCTTCGCCACCAATCTTCTTTTGTCTCATTGAAGCAATTTGATCATTCAGATCACGAATTCTTAAAGCAGTTGTAAGGACTTTAGCTAATAGATCGTTTTGAGAATTAGCATGAATTTCATCGCCAAGTTGAGATGGTAATCTAAATCTAGTAGGAGGAACAACAACATACTGAATGAAAAACATATCAGCAGAAATCTTATCCTTAGAATCAGGTTTCATTTGGAATAAGACTTTACAGACGTCTTGTTCTTTAGCGAATACACTGCGAAGGATATTACGAACTTCAGTAGAAAGTACATAACGACTTGAATCTTTTCCACTAGCTTTTGGAATAGGAATATCATTCAATTCAACAATATCTTCAGTTCCATTAAGTGTATTTTCCTTTGATTCAAAAACCATATCTTGTCTTTGCATACCTTTGACTCTATTATTAGCTAGTTGCTTGTCACGAAGGGCAGTTTCAAAAATCTTTGTAAATCCATCCTTTCTATACTTTGGTGAAAACATTCCACAATTATCACATTTTGGTCTACCCAAAATACGCTTGTAAAATTCTCCAACAACTCTTTTTCTCTCTTCAAGAACGGAAGAGGTTTGAACACCAGCAGAAGAACTTCTACCTGATAAAATAGCTTGTCTAATTGCCTTTGTAACATATTTAGTTCTACGAGCCATCAATTCATTAGCCTGAGCTAATTCGGCACTAGATTTAAAACCAGATGATGTAGAATTGCCCAATCCTGCTTCATCTTCTTCTCCCTCTTCAATATCATCACCTAGATATCCATTGCCAAGACTTAAATTATCAATTTCAATACTTTCTAATACAAGTCCATGTTGCAATAGCTTCAGCTTACACTCAAATAAATGAGTTTCCAGATAACGAAGTCGAAATCTATGACAATACAAACATGAGGATCTCAATAGAATGTACATTTGAGCAAAGAACAATGGATTATAAACAGGAATAGGTAATTCGATATGACCCATATGACCAGGACAGAATCTATCATCCAACCCACATGTTGAACATCTATCATTTGTTAGTTTATGATATTTGTGAGATTTGACAATGCCTTTACTTACAGATTCCTTAAAAATGCACCAAGAGAAAGATCATACAATCCACCCGAGATTGGATGGCCCAAATTATCAAATACTTCTGGACTGCTAATCTGTTTAACAGACAGCTTTTTAATTTCTTGTGGGGTTAAGAATCCGAAATCAACCGATGTGATTTCGGTTCCTGTTGGTGTAGCGATATCCATCTCCAATCAATAGACAAAGAATAGCCACTAGAGCGGTGTTACAATTTCTTACAATTTTTTAAGAAAATGAAATTGTAACACAAGAAAAAGACCAAGAATATAATCTATAGCCTTTTTGTAAATTTTATGTTTACCGACCGGGAATGTTTTTGGATGTAGTCGGAGAGATAATTCCGTAAAGTAAGGGAAAAAAAAATATTTCAGATCTTCCGAAAAAGATTTTGCCCTAACCTTGTTTACTCAATAATATAATATATTTCGGAATCGGGGTAATTTATCACTGTCGATCAATCATGCAGGGTCTCTCTGATAATCTGGCACTAGCCCAGAACGACGAGAAATAAAAGATGTTGCGCATTTCATGCTAGATAGATATTTCCCCACTCCACAATATTCATAATGCGGTAGGCGAGCATGAAAGTCGGTAAAGTAGGAGAGTTTGCAAGTGTTGTTATATATTCGATGATGGTCGTAAGAGGTATAGTTTTAACATCCTTATTAAGAGAACTTTATCAATAAAATATAAAACTATGCCAACTCTTGATGCAATATATCAAAATGATGATTTCGAAGATGAAACCAAATTTGAGGAAAGAGAAGAGAGTTTAGATTTAAGTCTAAGCTCGTGTTCATCAGATAATGACATATGCGAGAAGGATTTGCTACTTATTGATGGGACATTAAAGGTAAATGAAGGTAAGGAAGATAATTTAGATAGTGAAGATGCGATAGTTCCAGATCCATCTCCTATGGTATATGTTAACTGTGGTACTGGTGTTGGATTGGGGATATGGCATCCATCTGTAAAGGTGATGGCAATAATTCCGGATGAATATAAAGCTTTGGAAAAGGACAAAAAATGTGGATCTGCCATCAAAGCAGGACTAGTAATGATAACTCTGATTGGTTTTGGAATTTTGGGATTTCCTCCAAAGAATGTTGTATTTGAAGAATATGCTATTGGCGATGCTATCAATTGCTATTATAAAGGAAAATTCTCTCTCATATCCGAACCCCCATTAACTTTGTTAATATATTATTTAATATCAAGAATGACTTCAAACTATACGGGAGACTTTATTTTTGAAGAAATTGGTCAACAGTATAAAAACGATTTTCCATACGTCAACTTAAGAACATTCAACAGATTACTTGGACTATTGTCTATATACATATCCTTTTTGACTTTAAAAAAGTTCGCAATACAAAAATCATTCATCTTCCTAGGAACATTGGCATTAATTTTAGAAAATTCTTTTAACACCCAATTTGCTTATTTTTTATCGCAACCAATAGTCCATTTTTTTACTGTATGCTCGATTTATTTTTGGAAGCAATCTTATAATTATAATTATCACGATTATTTATCCATTTCTTGGTTTAAAAATATTATTTTCACATCTATTTCTCTAGGCGGTGCTATGGCTAGTCGTAATTTTGGTGGTAGTACTTGTGTGTTCATTGTGTTCGCTACTTTATATCAATTGTGGTGGACGCTTACTGATACCGATATAAGTATCAAACGAGTATTGATAGCATATTTCGTAAAACTATTTCTGATTATATTCATCCCTTTACTTATATTTATATCATCGTGGCTGATTCATTTACATTTGATTCATCATGTTGGCCGTGGAGATTATGAAATGTCTGGGGCATTCCAATCTAGCTTTGTTGAATCTACTTATAGTTCTGTTCCAGCGCAAGTATCATATGGAAGTTTCATCACAATAAGAAATGATAAGACTAGTGGGTATTTGCACTCACACCATTTGTTCTATCCAACCGCTTCTTATCAGCAACAAGTGTCTTTGTATCAGTTCAAAGATGTGAACAATGTATGGTTAGTTGAACCGTCTTCGCCTATAATCCGAAATGATACTAATGACGATCCCTGGCCCGTCAGTAATGGGGACATTATTAGATTGCTTCATGTTCCTACAAATAGACATCTCCACTCCCATGGTGTCAAGGGTCATATCTCTGAGCAAGATTGGGTACATGAAGTCTCCGCGTATGGAGCAGATGGATATCCGGGGGATATCAACGATTTCTGGATGTTGGAAATCGTTGAGAAGCTGAGTGTGCCGGGTCCCTCACAGGAGAAATGGCAGGCAATAAGATCGGTTATACGGTTGCGTCACGTTGCTACTGGATGTTATTTATTTTCCCATAGAACTAGATTACCGTCCTGGGGAATGGATCAGTTTGAAGTAACATGCACTGATATAGGTAGATACCAAAACTCACTGTGGATGGTAGAATCAAATTTTCACCCAGGTCTGAACGATAATAGTTCGTTTGAAAACATGGATTTTGTTGAGTATCCACAACTTAACTTGGCAGAAAAATTCCTTGAATATACTGCAGTGATTGATAGACTCAGTGGAAGTCAAAACTCAGATAGAGAAATATCGCGAAGTGGATTATCACCTTATGAAGTCCCGTTTTTGCCAGAAACAGTAAAGTATCTTGTTATGAATGAAGTGGGGTCTCAGGTTAATTTATTTGGAAATATTATTAATTGGTATATGGCAATCGTTTCTATTGGAATTTATATTGCGTTCAAAGTCATTTTGATCGTCCTCCTACAACGAAATTGGGTGGTGGTACCCTTCTCTGTCAAGTTTATTAGGGCAGACCACGAAGCCGGTCACTTATTAGTTGCCTGGCTGGTGCATTTTATCAGACTGTTTAGTAATTCTGATAAAAATATTGATATTTCTGATTACCTTCCTTCATTATATTTTTCTATTTTATTTAGTACTGTAGTTGGCAGTTGGTTTTTTGAAGTGTTCCTTCCTGGCCCACCAAAAAGTTTTGGTGTTAGGAACATTGTTCTCCTACTGTGGGGAGTTGGAATAATATGGGGGTTTGTTAACTATTTGCCACTTATGAATGGAACCCGGTGGAATCTCGAGCATTGCAAGAAGAGCGATTTCGGTAATTGGGGTTTCCAATGTTTTATTTATTCTGAAGAGTTCCAACAACAATACAATAGACCTGAAAGCATGATTGGAAGAATTTTCACGACAATAACCCAAGACGCAAGTTCTGCTAACGAAGATAATTCATCAAATGACATCAACGATCACGAAATCAAAAACGGTTTCACTCCTAGACTAGATATTCACGATCCAGCAATCCGAGATATACTAGTTGGATACCTCAAACAAAGGCAATTTCACCAACATGAAACTTTTCTCGACTTATTCCCTGAGCTCAATGATACAGTCATAAAACAGAGAACTCCATCATCTACCGATGGAGATACAATATCAGCTATCAAAATTCAATGGTCACGAATAACCATCCCTCCAAAGCTTAACGACACCGCTATTCAACTAAATATATGATAGACTCGCCGTACGTCTTCCTTACAAGCCGGAGAGCTGGCTGCGTCCAGATCTATCCGAAATGATATATCATATAATGCTCTTCAAATATGAATACTGACACTAAACCCATATCTATTAAGGGAAGGCAGATTCTGATGAAAGGAGAGAAGCGATACGGCAAACGGTGTATCGAACACAGGCTTTTATCACTTAAAGTTATGCAATAACACGACTATGGAGGGTTAAGTAAGCATCCGATCACAGACTTTGAAACAACAATAAAGATAAAACATTTTTTACATTAAATAAACAAGAAATATTCATAAATTTTAATTCTAATCCATCACAAACTGAATTTGAGTTCTCCTAATCTAGTGAAGACTTTTTGAATCGCACCACGTAGTTCAGGTGAAAGGTCTTTGTTAAGTAATGCAACAATGTCAGGGTAGAAATCGGGGATGTTCTTTTCAAAGTCACTGCCCTTGAATCCACTATATTCCGTTAATATTTGAACTACCACCGGAGATAGTGTATTCACATATCTATCATCACTAGGTACGAGATGATTATATCCCTTCATAATCTCTACACAAAGTGGTATCAGTTCAATTTCAACCTCATCCCGTCTTTCTCCATCCTCAAGCTTATTATCATTCTTGTAAAGTCTCATCATTAGCCCAACATAAGTGAGTGCAGACGTTGATTCTTGCTTAAGTAAATTAGGCATTTGTTTCATAAATCCCTGTCTCCATAACTCTAATCGTAGCTCCCTATTATCATTAAATTTCCTGGCAAACAAATAACTGGCCTTCAAATGACTAGTTAATCGAAGAATATCATCCGTGGGCATTCTCTCAAACACTTCAGGGTTATTCAAGAGTTCTTCAACTGTATCAATCATCAATAGTTGTAAAATACTGCGAACAATAGTGGCTCTGAATCTTGATGGTCTTTTGAGATTCTTTGTTGATCTTTGTTTACTAGGTGAAACTGCCGGACTCGTACCATTACCATTAGTTTGACTATCTTCAGCCCTACTACTGGCATGACTGTGGTTTGTACTATCGTCTGTGCTACTGGGTGGTGTGACTTCTGAATCCCTTAACAGGCTATTGTCAACAAGTTCGTGAGCTGTAGTGGTCTTGAATAGATGCTCTAACTTGTCAACAATCAATGACCAATGTTGTGGAGTCAGCTTGTCAACATTTTGAATGACTAACTGTAATACGCATGAGCTACCAATTCTCGAAACAGTATCATTCTCCTGATCAATACACGTGACCAAAAGTTCCAAGAATCCATCCAACATTCTCTCCAATGTATCAAAGTAATGAGTCAATAAGGCAATCATATTGCGCAAAGCTTGAATCATAGTTGTTGATAACCAAACTGATAGTTCATCTTGTGTCTTTGAAGATCTTGACTTGAGAACAACAAAAATAGGAAACAATAACTTCCTACAAATCGAATCCCAAAATTCAGGTTCAAACTGTCCGCCATACTCCACTAAAATATCAAATAAATAATTCAATGCTCGCGATCGAACTTCTAAATCTTCACCATTCATAATAATATCATGCAACGAATGAAGAATAGGGAACCACAACTCATTATATTCATCTTTAATTCCTGCCTCACTATCCTTCTTCAAATCTGGAATTCTCTTGATCGCTTTTCTTAATAAATCAACAGCATGGAGTGATGTCTTTTGATATCTTGGATTCCTTGCCAGATTGCCTAAACACAACATCAAATCACCGAAACTACCTTGAGCAATAACTTGAATAACATTCTCATCATATATTTTCTTAGTCAAATCATATGCTGAATTAACAATGGAAGCTGTTTTTGTTAGTAAAATGTAACATCTATAATCACCGTATTATGCCCTAACTCACCAGATTCTACATTTGCTGCAGCCGAGAATACTCCAAACATGGCGCTCCAACCGGATTTAATTCGCGCCGACTTTGCAAGAATCATCTGTTGTAAACATTCCAAAACTAGCTCCTTCGCAGCCTTGTCATTATTATGAGACATTGTATATTCAAAAGGTTTCAAAAAATCTTTTTGGAATTTGAAATGCGATAATTCCTCTAAATCAAAAAATCGTAGTGAAAGCTGTCGAAGTGAATCTAGCGCAAATGAAACAACGTTGGCATTGGCATGACTACCCATCTTATTAAACTGGTCGCCCATAATAACCCATAATTGAGACCATTCGACTCTAATTCTCTCCATATTATAATATGAAACATCAACCATCTTTTGTAAGGAAAACATCCGAGGGTGAACACTATTACCAGATGATTGGATCTCTTCCGATGATACCTCTGTCAGAGCCTTAACAAATTCAACAATGGCCTCTCCAGAAAGTTGAGAGCTCTGAGTGAAAATTTTATCCATATCAACTTCAATAGTACTAGACTGTAATTCACGTCCAACCTCTGGGTCATATGAACTTCCCATATTGTGAGCAAAAGATGCCCCGAAAGCTCTAACCCGGTCAATAGACTCACGTGATGCTAATCGAGCATTAGTAACATCAGGAATAGATCCAGCTTCAATACCACTAGCAATTAACTGAAATCTTTCTAATTGACTAATACAAGTCAATACATCTTTCCAAGAAGACTTCAACATATTACCCTCAGATAATGCAATATTTAATAGCACTTTAACTGCTTCAACATTCTTTAGTTTCATTTCACCCAGACTTTGAAGATTGGTGAACTTAGCCAATGCCGATACAAACGAAATTCTTGGCAATTCAACATCGAATAAACAGGCAACTCTAATCGCCAAGCGTAACCCTTCCATGCATAATTTAACAACATCGGGTTCTTCACTTTCTTGGAATGGACCACTTAAACCAGCTAAAAATGACATCCAAGCGAATTCAAACATTGGCTTGACATGTTCAATATGGGATGCAATGTAAAACTCATTGCTATCTTTACCATTGCTGTTTCCATCATCATTTTGAGAAATCAATCTCTTAAAAAGTTGTTCAGTTTTGGATGACATTTCCTTGGACGCCTGCATATAAGCTTCTCGTTGAAGATCTCGGCCAACAGTTGCTAGAGCCAATCCGAAATTTGAAGCAAATGAACCAGGACGAGTTCCACCAGATGATAATAATGCAGCATGTTGTTCAGAAAGAAGTTTAATCTCATCATTGAGAATTTCAGTGTAAATATTCAATAAAAATTCATCGGGAAGATTGCTTGAATCATTTATACCGCGATTGTTACGAACAAATTCTTCAGGAGTCATTCTCTTTTTAACTTCTGGACTATGCAGATCTGTATTAAGCATAATCACAGAATATGCAAGGATGTAGGGAGTATCAGCATTGGAAAAGACACCAGGATTGTCAGAGATATATCGTTCGGCAAATTTAAGCATGTATCTATCAATTTTTTGTGCTTCACCAGGTAGTCGAAATGCTTGAAGAAATCTTCGAAGAGCATCGACAAATGATAGAGTCTTGAAATCCATCAAATCAACAAATTCATGCATGATAGAGATATGATATTGATCATCATCTCCAAGAAAATCACCAATTGTAGCCTTATCAAGACCGTCAGTGAAAAGAAGGAACTTTGCAACTTCAACAGGATCTTTAGAGGGAATAAACCCTTCTCTGATAATTCTTTCAAGACCTCGTTTTGGTTTGAAATTAAATTCGCGGATTGCACCAGAAAGAGCAGCTTTACGATGTTTCAATGACTCAAATTGTGAAGGATCATCTACTAAAGAAGGTATCTTACCGTTTAAAGGATTGGGAGAAACAGCTCCGGAAGCAGTTTCTTCTAAATCTACCGTAGAATCTCCTCCACCATTGAATTCAGAAGAAGTGTCTGGTTCACTAGTATTTCCAGTAGTCAATGCAGCAGCAATACCTCTTTGTGACCAGGTCAACAAGGAGCGAAGAACGGCCACTAATGAATCTAATGCAACCATCTTCAAGGCATACTCCATAGGATATTGTGCTAATGACTCGGCATGCCCTTGAGCAGCTAAACTAGAAATCGCCAAAGCTGGAGGAAGCGAAAGATTATAAGTAGCTAAGAACTGGTGTTTAGTCTTTGCATCGAAATAGTTTTGAAGTTGGAGTTGAGTCATATGAACTGGGGTTACAGCCATTCTCACTAAAACATCAATAATATGTTCATAAACATTTACAGCAGCATTACGATCACAATCATAATTGAGATAAATTTCTACTAAAGCCCTTGGATCATTGCAAACCCTTTGAAGAATAGAAAGAAAAAACTGCTTTTGATGGACAGTAGATGTCTTCATTTCTAAAATCGGGAAATAAATTTCAACCAAAAACACCGAAATCTCCCTTTTAAATTGACTTCTTAAATTACTCCAAATTAGCCAAAAGATTTCCGAAGAAATTTCAAATACTGGACTTGAAATACTAGCAGCATTTCTAGCCAACATTGAGCAGATATAATCTTTAATGGCAATAACAAATTTTTCGTCCCCTCTATTAGATGATCTAATATATAGATTATTAGAAGCGAATACACTCATATGAGTCTTAAGGATGGTATGAACTAAATGGAGAGTCAATAATTTCGTACGAACAGCTTGTGATTTAAAATTTGTTCCGTCATCTTCAAGAGGTTTTTCTGTAAGCATACACATTGTTCGAAAGACTAAGAATGCATCTTTTACGATTAAATCATTTGATGAATCAGAGTCAGACGTATCATTTGTCCCATCTAGAGGATCTTCTTTCAGCAATCTATCATCGTCGAGCGAATGTCTATGAGACTTTGTTTTCTGTGTCATTGAACTGAGCGTTAATTCAGGTTGAGCAGGTTTAGACTTTTCTTTAGATCCGCCTTCGTCATGTTCACCCAAATCAGCAGTAGATGACTCCCCACCAGTACCACTCGCTGTAGCAGAAGATGAAGCTGATGCAACAGATCCATTTCTTAATGAAGAAACGTCCAATGTAGATGATTTGTTGCTTTTTGTAGTCAAGTTCATAAAAGTTTTCACTCTTTCAAAGACAACGTTGACCATTTGAGTGAGGGTAGCTTGAGCAACTGCTTGATTTGCAGGAGATAACGACCTAACCGAAATAAAATACGTTTTTCTTATCGAATTCAACAGCGTCTTACCATGAACCACTAGATCTTCATTTAATACCGCCGCCAAAAGGGCCTTAATTATCTGTAACTCAACCCTTGGGTCTATATCTTCTGTTTTGAAAGTTTCACAAATAGAGGCTACTACTCGATCAATGAGTGGAACTGTTGGAGGCGGAGTGATTCCAGATTCTGCATCAACTTTTGGAGGCTCTGGATCTTCAAAATAGGAGAAAGTGAATAATTTTCCTATACAATCTAAAGCAACCACCTTCAAATCGTTATTACTTGATTGAGAACAAACTATTTTTAGTGGTTCAAAGACAATTGCTGGAGAAGAAGGGGCATATGGGTCTGCATCAAATTGTTCTTAAATTAACTGTTAGTATTGAATATTCAAGTTTTTGCCTCCGGCGGCCGGGCACCGCCCGGACCCGTTGCTCCGCTCCGCGGAGGGTCTCTGGGGAATCCATCCAGAGATGATAACAAGTTATGACATACTTATCGCTTTATGAATTGCATTCTCGAGAGTACTATTTTTACGAGCATCTTTACTGACTTTGATTGTTTCTAACGCCTTTTTGATAAAAACGCTAGCCGACACTGTCTGGTGTCCGCTATTGGTAGAAGAGACTGAAAGAGCAATAGATGGTGATCGTCCATTATGCTTTCGGTGCGCCTCTAGCCGTAGAGTAGAAGCGGCCCCAGACGAAGGTCCACCAGACGAAGGACCAGGAGACGAAGAAACAGCAGATGAAGCGTCAGTTGACGGTAAGGTGGTATCTACAGTTATTGCCGGAGTCTGACTGGCGGACTCTTTGTCAGCTGTGCTAGGAACTGTACTGGCACCGGTACTGGATGTTGGTGTAGCTGATGGTTGCTCGTCTGTTATCGTTGCGTTCGGCTCCGGACTTGGTTCAGAACTTGGTTCTTTAATTGGTTCAGACACTGACTCAGAAGTCACCTCGCAATCTTCGACATTTGGCTCGCTACCTGTAGAGGCAGGTTCGACCGGTTCCACAGGTTCGTCGCCATTCAAATCTACATCTTCCATTTTTGACGCGTCAATGGCTGCCTGAGATGAAGAGAAAAGAGCTTTTTTACTCTCTTGGTCTACTGAAGGTTTATCTTCGTGTTGGCTATTGTCGTTTGTTAGAGACATAGCGTGTGGATGCGAAGAAACCAGGAACTAGCTAAATAAACAATGCAATAGATGGGATAGCTCAATTGAAATTTACTTTCTCTAATCTTCTGTAGTTATTTTATAAATGCCTCAGGACAGGCGGATCTGTTGATAATGGTAATGGATAGGTTTTATATAGGTCTGGTTCGGGATTAATCTCGCTACTTAATTTCAATGACTTAAGCGATAGATGCGGGTGCCGTTTTATTAAGGGACACATTGACAGATTAAGCCGCAGATTAGCCTGGTCCAATTTTGAGAACAGACATGGGTAAGGGCAAACAGAATTGTTAGTACTCTCAGAATACTGCGATACGTTATAGGAGGTTGAGATATGGAATGATTTCATGGCTGTTATATATGATAGTTAGATTTAGTTCAGTAGAAAATTACACAAAAATAAATAACAAGATTTCGATTTTCCAGTTAATCGGTTTTGGCAAGGCGAGCCAATGGAGTGGGAGTTGCTTCAGTCCAGCTCCCCGTAGCCAAAGACCAAAATTGTGTGGGTTTGGTTTACTGGACCCTGAGCTTCGTCATGGGGCAAGGGTGAACAAACTACGTGGAGTAGTATGCGGTCAACTATCTGAGGGTGTTTCATATGAAGTAACGAGATCAGTTAACTTTTTGGGAAAAAAAGATGATTAGATTGATATAAGGTGTTTTGAAAGAGAGCAAATTCTCTCACTTATCGGCTGGAATGTCCAGTAACTATTCGCAGCTGTTAGCTATAATGTAATTTGTGGGCTGTTTACATCCATCCCACTATGAATAAGTTTAATCTGGTATCGTGAGGTATCGTATTGGATCATCTACAGCTTAAGTTGGGTAGTCTTCTTAGACAGATGATTCAGAAGACAGACCTGCGTCTACTTAACCACTGACCAATTATTTGACTATCGGATTTAAATATATATTCTAACCTAATTAATTACCCAATAGATCCTTTGAATCGATTATCTAGCTACTACAGAGTAGATGAGAAACTACCTCCACAGCCAATCGTGATCGTAGATAACAAATCCCACATGCTTATCTTAGCCGTATATGCATAGAAACCATGCACCAGTTTTCTGGGCTGTCGATCGACGATGGGGGACGAAACAAGACCAAACGGATCTTCTCGGTTGGGACTAGGAATGAGTTCTCTTTTTAATTTATTATTTGCTGTTATTTTAGTTAGGTTTTGAACCGTTTTTTTGCGAGCATGTTAAAATGGTAGTTAATGAGGAGAAAGAGGGAAAACAATCTCGCGAAGAAGCGAGAACAACGGGCCAGGCCAATGTACAGGGAGCAGAGGTAGAAAGAAGAAGCTCAGTATCCAAGCTGAAAACCAAATTAAAATTTCATCATTTGCCAAAACCTCCTCCAAGAGCATCTACGAATGATACACTGGAATCTTTCAAGAGATCTTATTCAATGGCATCATCTATTGCGAGTGGTAATACAAGAAGTAGCATGACAAGAAGGAGTGGTGGGACAAGCAGAAAGAATAAAGGGAGCGGTGGAGATAATGATGAACGTGATGGTGATGGAGGTGATAATAACAACGTGGATGCAACCGACGCTCAATCTTCAAGTTCATCAGATTCAACCATGGAACCAATATTTAATAAGATCCCCCATTTCCCATTATCTCAATCAGAATTAGAATATATTGCATTGACTCCAGTAGAATTAGTAGTGCAGAATCTTAGAGAATCAATGATGTATGATGTGCCTATTCATCAACTTGAAATAGAGCCTGAAAATTGGGCAAATGTTGGATGGTATTTAATGTCTAGTAGCGCACCAATTGTGGCAGCTTCAATAGGCCCTTTAGCTAATTTATGTTCTACAGCGTCAGTAGCTGATACATGGAGGTCGAGTTTTTCAACTCCAGTAACATTTCCAGCTGATTTGCCGTGGGTTTATGGGTTAAATGGTGTATCATTATTTGTTGGATGTATATCCAATTTATCTTTATATATGAATTTCACAGGATTGATCAATCATAGATTATCACAAATTATATCTATTGGTGGTTGGTATTTGGCCAGTTTCATTCTTATAGCACTCATTTCTGCAGCACAGTTTGTTTATTTTAGCGATGGGGTTTATCAAAGGTATGCCGGGTATTGGTATGGAGTTGTAGCAGCGGTATTATATTTTGTAGGAGCCACTTTACTTCTTATAAATGAAATCGGCAGAAGACTAAAAAAATCAAAAGTATCATTATCAATTACTAGGATGCAATCTCGATTAATGCTATTGAATGTAATATTTTTTGTGTGGATTGGTATGGGAGGAGGTATTTATACAGCAATGATTCAAGGATTAACTTACGGAGATGCAGTATATTTTTGCATGGGAGTTTGTTTAACAGTAGCAGCTGGAGATATTCTTCCCAAAACTCATTTAGCAAGAAGTATAACAATACCATACGCTTATATTGGAGTATTTCTTGTTGGTTTAAGTGTTGCTTCGATTAGTGCTGCTATCGTTGACTCAAATGGTACCGCATTAGTATATAGAAAAATTGAACAGTCAAGGAAAAAGCTGTATCAACAGTTGGTTGATGAAGATAAATTCTCTCAAATGAAACCGGAAGAAGCGTTCCAAATGCTTCGCAAAATTCATAAAACTGAAACACGTAGTGCCGATAATCAATTAGCTTTCAAAGCATTGTTATTGTATGCTGCTTTTCTATTTTTAGGAGCAATGGCCTTTTCATTAATTGAAGGGTGGACGTATTTTCAAGCGATTTACTTTTGTGGATTGGTTTTTGTTGCAAATTCTTTTGGAGACTTTACACCTAAAACTCCTGGAGGACGAACTTTTTTTGTTGTATGGGCAGTTGGAGGTGTACCGATGATGACAATATTAATTTCAAGTTTAGCTTCAACTATCTTTCATTTTCTTGCTCAAGAGGGGGATAATATTACTTCTCGGTTGGTAAAGCTGACTGGACTTATTGGTAAAATCGGTATATTTCATAATGATGAACCAAGATTAAAGGTTGCCAAGAGGATTCACAATTTAATAATTGAGGCTGAAAATCAGGATACAACTAGTAATTCAAAAACTCAACCAGCCCCGACAGTTCGACCTGGCCAACCCTTATTTTTGAGAACTGCTTCAACAATTACTAAAGATGATTCCGATGAATCTTTGTTCCGCGATTGGTCTGTTAACGTTGAGTCAGATACTGATGAAGAAGCGGCAGATGAAAATAACGAAGGAGGGGTGGATGAAAATAATGAAGGAGTTGATGAAGATAATGAAGAAATAGGCGAAGATAATGAAGAAGGAATTGAAAACGAAAATAATTATGTGGATGAAAAGGAAGGGCGGGTGAGAAGTAGAGAGAACAACAGTGAAGAAACCGATGATGCATTTAATGATGAAGATGAAGATGATCAACCGGATAATATTGCGATAGAGAAAAATGAACTCGATCAAGAAGAAGATGATGATGATGATAATATTAATTATGCGGATTCTGAAGTTCTTGTTCATAATAAACCTTCTAATGTAACAAATGAGATCGGCTATTTCACAGAGGATAATACTTCCGATATCTACTCAAAACCTTCATCATCGAGACGGGAACAAAGTTCGCCATCTCCATCCTCTGCGACAACGAAAGCGTTACCATCGCAACCTTCACAAGTTATGCCCATACCCACACCATCCACACCCACGCTCTCCCGAGGATTATCGAAAATTCATACACGAAGAATGCTGATATTGACCAAACAAATTCGTACGCTCACTCAAACTCTAGCTCAAACACCAGAGAAAACGTACTCCTATAAAGAATGGGTCCGACTCCTCAGAGTTATCCACATACAAATTGGCATCAATTCTGCTCAATTCTGGCTTTCGCCTTTTACTCCGTTACGAGTCCCGATTGTTGAAAGCTGTTTCTTCCTTCTCACCAGTCTAGCAGCTCTTGATGAAAAAATAGCACAAATAATTCACCTTCAAAAGGGTACCACACGTCCTCATAAACGAGGTGAACGAGTTGGCTACTTTCAGAATAAAAAACGAAGACGAAGGCTCCCTGTAACATCTATGTAATAATATACCATAATATTTCATTTCATTTTCTCTGGCTGTTGGTTATGTGCGATGACTTATTTCGAGGGTATCAATTAGCAATAGACCCGAGTCTTTAGATGAATTAACGACTGCAATCAGCTTGGATTAGAGATTGGTCTTATACTTCACTTTCCAATAGATATCTTAAGTGCCCTCTTGCCTTGTTGCTCAGTCGTCGGATAAATATCACACCGGGTTAGGGTCTTCGGATTAACTTTGATCTCAGGGGTAAGTTCTTCATAAACACTTATAGCTAATATTTCTCACAACCCCCTGGGTAGCTTTATCGAAACAAAATTCTCTCCCGCCGGCATTTACTTAATACCCTGCAAGATATGCCTGAAGATCCAGCCAATAATTCTTTCGAGTAACCGTGAAAACATCGCAACTAGCTAAAACTCCGCTGTCTTCATCCGTCTATCCACTGTACCCACCATCTTCTTCTTTCTAACTTGTCCCTTACAACTTTTTATTATTGATTTCAATTTCCGAACACTTCTATTCCAAGAATTTTCATTTCGAACCCTATAACAGCACATTTTTGCTGCTGTATCACGGCTTAAATTAGCGATATTTTGCCATCTTGCAATCACAACTCCGCAACTCTAGTTTTACATCACTAACATGGCCAACGCAGCTGCTAAAAAGCAGGCTGTTACCAATGCAGCGAGTCTTAAGACGTTACATACAATGTCGCTAGTTTTTAACGGCCTATTTCTTGTATCGTACTTTATACTCTCGCGTCCCAGATCAATCAAGCCGTATCTATTCCTTTCATTACCTGCATTTTTCCTAGAATATCAATTAGAAAAAATGGGACGACCTGTATATGATTCTAAGGGAACGCTTGTACGTCCCGGTGATGATCTTGGCCAGGCTGGATTGACGGAATGGTTTCATGATGTGATCTATGTCACTTTCTTGTGCGATTTGTTAGCCGTGGTTACTGGCCGTAATTCTGTGTGGTATTTATACTTTTCGGTAAGTGAAAGTCTGGGCCGTGCTGGGAATGTGACTAACGTGATAGATCCCATTGTATGCCACATACAAGGCATGGGGGCTTGTGAAGGGACTCCGCGGTGGACTAGGAGGTGGTAATGGTGAAGATAGCTCAATTGAGGCTTCACAAACGAAGTCCAAACGTCAAGAAAAGCTTGAAAAGCGCAACGAAACGAGGGCCCGATATGCTTCTCGATAATTCCGTACGCCCTCCGCGTAGCGGAGCAACGGGTCTGGGCGGAGCCCAGCCGCCGGAGGCATGAAAAGGCAAAAAAATTATATTATATTTTTGCTTCTTTTAAAAACAAATAAAAAATAATAAGATAAGTTAGCACAATAAGCCAGTCAACTTAGAAAGACATTTCCTTCTTAATTCGAGCAATAGCTAAACCAGGATTAAGACCCTTAGGACATGTTCGAGCACAATTCATAATAGTGTGACATCTGTATAAACTCATAGAATTTTGTAACATTTCACGACGCTTATCAGTAGCCAAATCACGAGAATCAGCCATCCATCTGTATGCTTGCATGAGAACAGCGGGACCTAGATATTCTTGCTGATTCCACCAATATGAAGGACATGAAGTAGAACAACAAGCACAGAGGATACATTCATACATGCCATCAAGCTTCCTTCTATCTTCAATAGATTGTAAATTTTCCTTTCCATCTTCAGGGACAGTGTCTCTTTGCAAATAAGGCTCAATTGCCTTATATTGTTGGTAAAACAAGGTCAAATCAGGTACTAAATCACGGACAACAAACATATGAGGTAAGGGATAAATTTTAGTATCCTTAGCTTCATTTTGCTCAATACGGCATAAACAAGCCAAAGTATTTATACCATCGATATTCATAGCACAAGATCCGCAGATACCTTCACGACATGAACGACGGAAAGTCAAGGTAGCATCTTGTTCATTTTTAATCTTGAGCAATGCATCTAGAATCATAGGTCCAGTTTTAGATAAATCAACTTGATACTCTTTGAGATAAGGTTTTTCTTCTGGAGTATCAGGATTCCATCTATAGATTTTAAAAGTCTTCAATCTTGGAGCTGCAACGGTAGCAGCAGCAGAAGAGGTGATTGGAGTTGATGATAAGAATCTCTTAGAGATCATGGTATTAACACCACGAGTAATTGATGGTAATTTAAACATATTTAAATTGTGGTACGTGAAGTTTGTGTTTGTTATGCTTTTCCAGTATAAAACTTGACTTTAAACTGGTCTCTTCAGATTCTGGTTTTGTAACTTCTATACAATTCACCCAAATTCCAACAATTTTTCTCACAAATCTTCAATTTCTCTTTCTTTTATTTCAATCCTTAAAAAAAACAAAAAAATCAAAGATTTACTGTTTCTCTCTCTCCACTGTAAAATATATATCTCCTATAAAAATTAAAGGTAGGGTTAACTTCTATCTCTCCAGCCAGTAAACTCCCACCTTCTGCTTCTCACTCCATTAATACTCAATCATCTGCATTCTGATTGGTCTATTCTTTCTCATCCTTTCTTCCGCATTTCGGAAATCCCCAGATTCTCGTCCTAACCCTATTCGTCTCTAATCCCACTTGACGGATCGGATATACATTCTTCTGGGAACGAACTTTCTTTGCCTCTGGCGGCCGGCCTCCGCCCAGACCCATTGCTCCGCTACGCGGAGGGTTTTAGGAAAGGGCGATAAATCGATAATTACAGCGACGCTTTGGTGAAGATAAATGCTTTCAATCTCAAATCCCTCCGCTCTGTATGCTCATTCATTGTCCTTCTTCCGACGTCGACTGGGGTGCATTGACTTTTGCGGGTCGGGCCGGAACCGGGTGAGGGAGGCTGTAGCCGCCATATATTTAGGGAAGCGAGAAAGTCGCTTTATTCGAGCCGTGTGAGAGTGGCTTCAATATTTGGTAGTGCATGGCAGCAACGCAGGGTGCTTGGGCCCTCGTAGATCAGGGGTAAACAGTCGCCAAATAAATCAGAAATCAGCATGTGAACTTACGTGTTTTCGTAATGAGTTGCTAAATATTGTATAACCATCTATACATGATCCAGTGTTCTGGGGTCACTATAATATGCGTAGCATTATCTAAACTTTTTCTGCTAACTGGCTTACGGAACTATGGCTTACGGAACTACTAATATTTGAATTATATTATTGATACGTGCTGTAGGCTACTAAGACCGGCTAGGTCTAGAAGTCTATGATTATCTGACAAATACAAGATCTGAAGGGTAGCCCTTTTTTCTGTTATTAATTTTTCATATTCTACACTGTTTCCAGAGTCTTTAATCCGAAGTCCGCATGAGCGCTATAAGTCTGTCAGTTCAACTTCATTACTTCGCTAAATCTAACAAGCATTGGAACTATAAGTCTGTTAATGGTTTGATTTATTGCGAAACCAGAAATATTAAACTACATTGTTATATAGTAACCATATATATCATAATCTAATACATTGGCTGGTTCCAAGTAGTCCGTCTCGTTCCCTAATATCATATCATAAATGAATAATAGTATCGTGACAAGAAGTATTTATTTGCTATAACAACATTACGGAAAGCGCCGGAATGTGACACGTATCATATACGATTGCACACTGTGGACAATGCCCAACAGTGACGCTAGAGTGGTGTAAACAAGAGAGAGAGAAATTTAATATTAGTATAGAGTGTAGAGTGATGATAGTACAAAAATTAATAATAAAGAAGAATGAATAAGTTTTGAATAGAAGAAGTCAAGAAGAAAACCCGTCGGGATCATGATAATGAAATGTGAAAAAAAAGCCAAAACCGGAACAAAAAATTCATAACTAGGAGAGTAAAATAAAGAACCAAGAAGAAGAGAAGGGATCATTTTAATAATGACGATAACAATAAGGGATTATGAGAGTACCAATTAGAGATAAACCAATACGAGTTCGCAAGAAAACAAGTGAGAAGATAGTGGTAACAAAGAAGAGCAAAAGCTAGAATACTAACGTATAATCGCTTGATAGAGTGTTCATTCTCCGAGTGGACAGAGGTAAAGATATCCAGCATATTCATTTAATTGAAAATTCACAGAATCAGGTTCAAAATAAACAACCATATACCAAAGTTTCTATGACACAGAAACTAAGATAATTGATGCCGATACAACCATTCATTTTCCAGAGTTCCCCAATGAGCAGCAGCTAGAACATTAACATAGTCACGGCCATTGCAATAGATAGTTGATTAAACTATCGACTGATCAGGGGCAAAGTTATCAAGATAGTTCATTGGCGCTTCATAGAATCAATTCAAAATAACCAACCATATACCAAAGTTTCTATGACACAGAAACTAAGATAATTGATAATGTCGATACAACTATTCATGTTCCAAAGTTCGCAAAACTCGCAGAACTTACGGGCAA